>JARWCS010340015.1:0-11612 GCA_034783895.1 Geukensia demissa | reverse complement strand
GGCTCAAATTCATCCCAAAACATCTATCTTTCAAATAAAATATCACTTATTAAAATTCGTTTACTGTTCTTGAAGATACGGCGTACTGAATCGGACTATATTGTGTATTTTTAGCGCTATTTTTGCACGTGTTCCAACTTCCAGGGTGAATTAGTGTTTTGACACCTATATCAAAAACATTTTACTTCCCTTTCTAAAGGAAGTTATATAGCACGTAAAACATAAAACGTAACATTACTGTAATTACTAAAGAATACACTCGGAAGGTTAAAGGATGACGTCATAGGATTCGAATATAAAGGTTGATAAGACCAAATCATTATGTTAGTCGTTAAGAGGACATTATAGCCTACTTATCTTGCAAATATTGTCTAGTTTTGAAGATGGGCCAATTTTGACCCTTAACGTCCCTTCTCCTTTGCAAACATTACAGAAAGAAATGTCATTCCTTGTTTTTTTTCTCTTGAAATTAAGATATCAATTTATCTATCCAAATTATATATGTTTATTTATGTAATCAAAAACATTTTTAATTTATTGCAGTTTTCTCAAAAGAAAAGTTAACTCTTTCAAATCTTTAAATACACAAAATGCACTATAATTTGGAACATTTTATTTGGTACAACGGTGAATTTTTTTCTGAAAGCACATTATAAAAGCTATCTTTACAATTCTTATTTCAAAATTCTATCTGCTGGTTTTCTTTCTATATGCAGAATTGTGTATTTTCACTATATATCCTTTGTAAAAGAAGCTGTTTTTTATAACAAAAGAAACTCGAGAACAAGGACGGTGACCTGTATATTTGTTTTTATTTTATTAAAATGCCATGATAAAGACTACGTTTCTGAAAAGTATGAAAAAATACTATCTGTGGGAAGTTTTTGTAATGATCTACCTTTCTACCTTAAGAAAAATAGCTGAAAATTGTATATTTCTGGTGATATGTTATTATATTTCCTATCATCGAGCATACAACAAAATACTTTGATATGATTTGTAGGATGTCGAATTCCATCTTTTCACAGAATATAAAGTTGTTTGTTCCATGTGCCTTTATTTTCCTACCTCAAAATATGATCCAAAAGGGAAAAACGTGCAAAAAAGAGACATTTTATCAAAATATGTATTTTTGGTGGCGATTTTGTACATAAATCGCACAAGTATTAGGTAAAAATTAATTGTTTTCTGTAAAATGAATGTTTATTTTTCACTAAATGAATCAATAATTTGGTCAAAAAGTGCCTTAATGAACTACTCCTTTGAAAATAAATCTGCGAATAACATAAAATGTATGCTAATAAATGTGAATGATGAAATGATGAATTAACTTGGGTAAATGTGGCATAAATCATATTATTTACAGGTTCAAATTAATCCGGAATTCGAAAGATTTAAAGGAGCAAAAAGAAATCTTGAAGTCCGAAAACAGATAAGACCATTGCCAATATGGCGAGGGTATCGTTTTCAAAGGGTGCTGTAAACTGCACCGGTAATTTAACCTGTACTGTAACACAAGAGCTTTGCTTAGACAAGATGTATCTCATCCCAATTTTTTTGTGCTAACATTATGTTTTTAGATATACAAATTCAAAATAATCAGAAATCAATTAAATATATTCATAAGGGATATAGATACGACTTGTTTTCAGATATTTACAACTTTTTGTTTGTCAAATTTATCGTTACTCTTAATAAATATTTATTTGACAATGTATACCAACTTATATGTTCATTTCGATTTTTGGCGATACAGGTCTAATATTTATCTACTATCTTTATTTGATTGCCTCTCGTGATGATAGTCTTGATGACTTTTACAAGCGGTAAAGCTTGTTAAGCTTGCTTTTATTACACTGCAAGCGATTATTAGAAGCTCCTCTCTTACTAATGTTTAAGTTTGATTTTACTTTGTTCCGTTACTTTTTTGAGAAAATTGTTCACTTTCCGGTATAATTCATTTAGTGGGTCTTTGCTGTGTTATGTTATAATACGGAAAGCCTGGCCGTGGACCATAGTGGGTGACGTGTTTGGAGTGTGCCACGCTCCTTGCACGTAAAAGACCCCTTTTATAGTTTTCGAAAAAGAGTAGGTTTATGCCGCTACAAAAGGCTTAATTTTATGTCCCTATCCATCACTCCCTTTTTCCAGTGGCAGTCAAAAACCGCTGCCTGTTGTGTCCCATACCAATCCTTTTTCGATATTGATAATTGTTGAATTATTCTGTCCTGAATATGCATGAAATATTTGCCACTGGACGTTAAACAACCAACAACCAATCAAAAGTTCTGATTTGACGCCTATCGGGAAATAAACCTTGATGTTATCAGGTTTATTATCAACTGTGTTCGGATTTTGAACTTGCTGATAGAAACGGCGAGTGCTTGTTCGAGGTTGGTACATCCTGTTGTGTCTTGTTTTATTTGTTATTGTCTGCGTGCCTCAAAAGTGAAATCTTATGCAGTTGGTTTTTTAAGTTTGGGTTTTATGTCGGTTTAGAACAACACTGTCCCAGGTTAGGAGTGGTAGAGAACTCACAAACATGTTAAACCCCACCACATATTTTATGTTCCTGTCCTAAGCCAGGAACCTGTAATCCATTGGTGTCGTTGTTTTATGTTGAAATGTTTTTTTTTTTTTCACATTGTATACGTATCTGGCCGATAGTTGTTACATTTGATTATCATCTTAAATATTTATTGAGTTACGGTTTGATAAGTTACTTGATTAAATTTTATTTAGCGTTTTATGAAAAGTTGTTGAAGATTTCATACCCAGGTAAACAATTAGTCAATTTGCTTTTTCTGCAAAAATGTGTAAAATTAAACATGTAATTTTTAGCACACCTGGCCGAAGCCCATTTGAGTAATTACCATCACTTGTCGCCGTCGTTATAATTTTGAAAAAAAATCTTCTCCTCTGAAACTACTGAATGGATTTGGATGTGACTTTGTATGATTGTTTCTTAGGGTATTCTGCACAAAGTTTATGCTTCGATTTTTGATCCGTTTAAAACATGGCTGCCGTTATTAGAAATATAACATAGGGGTCTGACTGAAGATTTTTGCGTATATCTCAAAAACAGCAAACTTTAGCTCAACTCTGCCTAGGGTAAAAGTGTTCAGCATGATGAAATCTATCTGTTGTAAAATTTTTGTGGAAATCCCTTATCTCTTGTTGGAGTTTTTGCCCTTTTTAGAGGTTTTATTAGCTAGTTTTATGTTAAAGTTTAAAAACTTTTCTCCTCTGAAACTACTGAGCCAGTTGTCCTCCACCAAAATTTTTAAAACATTCCTGCCAGGCAAGGATCAGTTAGGAGTCTCTGTCAGTTGAGCGATACAGGCTCCTAGGAATATTCAGGTAAGGGCAGTATTATTTTGTTCATACAAGATTTTTTATTTGGGGCGATTTCGAGCTTTTCACAAGGAGTGGTATCCAACCCTTGTTGAAGGCCTTGAGGAAACCATTAGATTTGTAAATTTTGCCAAAATTAAATGGAGCGATTGTCGTAATGTTATTGAAACATCTCTTCATGCATATTGCATTTATTCATTTTCCCATTTTGATTTTTTGGGGGGCTAAGTGAAAAATCACGTATTTCTTGAAATTATCAATAAAAAATAAAAACAATGCAGTATATTTTAAACAAACAACAAATAACATTTATTTCAAAGAAATTGTTCATATTAATGAGGCTTTTTAGTATATTTTCAACATGAGAGTAATATTTGAAGGCTAAAAATGCGTTTTTTATCGAAACATCACATATTTCTTAAAATAACCAATAAAAACAAAACCAACGCCGTATAATTCGAAGGAATAACAAATAACCTTTATTATAATTAAATTTTCCATAGTAATAAGACTTTTAGTCATATATCCAACATTTAAGTAATTTTTGGGGTAAAAAATGTATTTTTTTTTACGAAAAATCACATATTTTTTTTTTATAAATAATCAATAAAAACTACAAACAATGCCTATATTTCAAACGAACAACAAATAACATTTATTCCAATTCAAATGTTTATATAAATAATGTTTTAGTCATATTGTTCACATTTAAGTTATTTTTCGGGTAAAAATGAAATTTTTAACGAAATATTTCGTGAAAAAAATCAATAAAAACTGATAATAATGCATTATAATTAAAACGAATGAGAAATTACATTTATTTGAATTAAAGTGTTCTTATAGATAATAGTCTTTTAATCATATTTTGCAATACATGTATTCAGTAATTTTTGGAAAACAAAAAATTGCATATTTCTAGAAATAATAAAAAAATAAAAGCAATGTTGTTTTTTTTGAATGAATTACAAATAACATTTATTGAATAAAAATCAAATTTCTATCATTTAAGTAAAATTTGTGACAAAGTGCGTTTTTAAAGAAAAAAAATAAAATGAATAACAATGTCGCATAATTCAAATAAATAACATATTGCATTTATTTCAATTATAATGTTTATAAAAATAATATTTGTCAATCATTTTTGCAACATTGTAAAATGTTGTTTCCATAGATGCTTATGAAGCAAACAAGCAAATTTTGGAAAAATGGCTTAAGTGTAGAAAGGAAGAACTGATGTACAGTTTATTTTCTTATTAAATCTATAAAAATCAACATTTTCAGCACTTTGAATTTTTGCCTTTTGAAATGCTGTCTCATAGACAATCATACCAAATCTTTGTTTTCCCTATAAATTGCTGTTCTATAAAGTTATATCTCTTCAAACTTTTTAAGGTCGACAAAACCATTTTCTAGGCTTGCACTGAATATCCGTTTACGGATGAAGAATGATGGTGGGGATTTCCATTAAGTTCGTATATTGCTTTCTCCAGCCAATACTAAGTATTCTCTTCACCAGAAATCCTAGCTTAAGTTCAATGGAATCCGTAAGAGAAGCACAAGTCCTAGAGTATCGGATCAAATATAATAAGGATCATGTGAGATATTGCCATCACTTTGTATCTGTCGTTCGTGCCTCCACAGTTTCCATTTTAATCTTCTCATCTGTGAATACGCTTTGCCAATTGAGACCAAAGAAAGCAGAAATATTCATTTAATGTTCTTCTACAAAAGTTCTTCTGGGCACTGGAGTGGTCTCCAGGGCTTGACCCACAGAGCTGACCCAGGGCGGATAGGGGAGGCCCTCTCGTTGGGGGGTTGCCAGGTTATAATACAGAAAGCCTGGCCGTGGACCATCGTGGGTGACGTGTTTGGAGAGTGCCACGCTCCTTGCACGTAAAAGACCCCTTTTATAGTTTTCGAAAAAGAGTAGGTTTATGCCGCTACAAAAGGCTTAATTTTATGTCCCTATCCATCACTCCCTTTTTCCAGTGGCAGTCAAAAACCGCTGCCTGTTGTGTCCCATACCAATCCTTTTTCGATATTGATAATTGTTGAATTATTCTGTCCTGAATATGCATGAAATATTTGCCACTGGACGTTAAACAACCAACAACCAATCAAAAGTTCTGATTTGACGCCTATCGGGAAATAAACCTTGATGTTATCAGGTTTATTATCAACTGTGTTCGGATTTTGAACTTGCTGATAGAAACGGCGAGTGCTTGTTCGAGGTTGGTACATCCTGTTGTGTCTTGTTTTATTTGTTATTGTCTGCGTGCCTCAAAAGTGAAATCTTATGCAGTTGGTTTTTTAAGTTTGGGTTTTATGTCGGTTTAGAACAACACTGTCCCAGGTTAGGAGTGGTAGAGAACTCACAAACATGTTAAACCCCACCACATATTTTATGTTCCTGTCCTAAGCCAGGAACCTGTAATCCATTGGTGTCGTTGTTTTATGTTGAAATGTTTTTTTTTTTTTCACATTGTATACGTATCTGGCCGATAGTTGTTACATTTGATTATCATCTTAAATATTTATTGAGTTACGGTTTGATAAGTTACTTGATTAAATTTTATTTAGCGTTTTATGAAAAGTTGTTGAAGATTTCATACCCAGGTAAACAATTAGTCAATTTGCTTTTTCTGCAAAAATGTGTAAAATTAAACATGTAATTTTTAGCACACCTGGCCGAAGCCCATTTGAGTAATTACCATCACTTGTCGCCGTCGTTATAATTTTGAAAAAAAATCTTCTCCTCTGAAACTACTGAATGGATTTGGATGTGACTTTGTATGATTGTTTCTTAGGGTATTCTGCACAAAGTTTATGCTTCGATTTTTGATCCGTTTAAAACATGGCTGCCGTTATTAGAAATATAACATAGGGGTCTGACTGAAGATTTTTGCGTATATCTCAAAAACAGCAAACTTTAGCTCAACTCTGCCTAGGGTAAAAGTGTTCAGCATGATGAAATCTATCTGTTGTAAAATTTTTGTGGAAATCCCTTATCTCTTGTTGGAGTTTTTGCCCTTTTTAGAGGTTTTATTAGCTAGTTTTATGTTAAAGTTTAAAAACTTTTCTCCTCTGAAACTACTGAGCCAGTTGTCCTCCACCAAAATTTTTAAAACATTCCTGCCAGGCAAGGATCAGTTAGGAGTCTCTGTCAGTTGAGCGATACAGGCTCCTAGGAATATTCAGGTAAGGGCAGTATTATTTTGTTCATACAAGATTTTTTATTTGGGGCGATTTCGAGCTTTTCACAAGGAGTGGTATCCAACCCTTGTTGAAGGCCTTGAGGAAACCATTAGATTTGTAAATTTTGCCAAAATTAAATGGAGCGATTGTCGTAATGTTATTGAAACATCTCTTCATGCATATTGCATTTATTCATTTTCCCATTTTGATTTTTTGGGGGGCTAAGTGAAAAATCACGTATTTCTTGAAATTATCAATAAAAAATAAAAACAATGCAGTATATTTTAAACAAACAACAAATAACATTTATTTCAAAGAAATTGTTCATATTAATGAGGCTTTTAGTATATTTTTAACATGAGGATCCAGAAGATCTATTTTGTTCCGGGCTTCTGTGCTTGACAGGATTTTTATTTATAACTTAGAAATTTCGTAGCTTAAGTGGTGATCCGATTTCAACTCAAATTTCACACATTTTAACCTCCAATAAAAGTGCAGTTAGTAAGCAAACCAATCAACTAGTGATTATTGTTGAAGAAATGCTTTACGGTTTTTGGTTTCCATGAGCATTATACCGCAAAATTCATACTTTGCCATCTTTGTTTACAGACTTAAGTCATGTTGGTAAGGTTTATTCCTGATTGTCCCACTTTTTAAAATTATCGAGTACTGATTGTCCCACAACAAAAGTTCAAGAATGTCCAACAGTTATGGTTGTTAATTAATCAAATTTATGGTAATAATTATTATGTTGGGGTACCAAAGGGTCCTTATTGTATAATAAAGAACAACATTGTGTGGGATGAAATACATATAAAATTTGGTTTTCTTAAAAGATATATTTTACTTTTGAAAAACAAATATTATAATTTCTTATGATATAGTTTTGTAATTTTTTATTTGAAGAAAAAATATATTCTTTAAATAAATTATATTATATATTTTTGAAAATTAATCTGGGTTTATTATTAATAAAAGAAATTCGAAGATACCAAATGCATGAAATGGCAGATTTTATTCTTTTTTATATATTCAGTCATTTTTTAATGTTTTATCAATCAAATACTAAACCGTACTTAGAATACCAATGAATTATCAAATACATGCAATACAAATTATTTGAAAAAATATATGAATTATACGGCGATTTTCATTTGCGCCAAAAAATTCCTACATTTGCGCCACAAAAATAATACAGGAAATACAAAGTAACCTTCCATTTGCGCCAATTTTAAATACAGGTAAGTACTACAAACTTCTTGTACTTACTTGTAACCTCTTCTGTTCGCCAAATAATATAACGTACGGAGTTTTATTTTCGTCAGCTGTGTGTTCATTGATTGTCGTTATAATTATTTGTCCACTACAGCCTGTTATGACCTTGTGAGTTTTATTTGTACATCTACAATGTATATGAAATGTTTCCATTTTTCAGCACGTTCAATTGCCTATACGTATGTCCGTCATTAAACGTAATTCGAAAGAATCAAATCAAGTTTGAATGGCGCTTAACGTCTAGTGGCAAATATTTCATGCATATTCAGGACGAGAGCATATCAATGATGAGTGATGATGAATGAAGCCTGCTTTGTACTAGACCGACACGCTGGGCCGGATTTTTAACGTGCTAGTTCACGAAAGCAACAGTCCGCAGGAAGACGTGCCACTTTACCCAGACACATTATTCTGATTCTGGGCCTACCAGTCTTTGCTCTTACTCCTTATTGCTGCGTGCTTAGCGGAGAAGCAGCAAATACTAATTTTAATGTCTTTTACTTGACGCGGCCGGGATCGAACCCACGACCTTCCGCACTTGAGGCGCACGGTAATTGGGAGAGACGCGAGACAAAACCTTCGGTTTTCACCGATTCTGACGATTCAGGGGTACAGACCCTTGGGAGTGACAAAGAAAAAGTGATCCTGTTCTAAAATGTTAAATGCCAGGTTTTAAGATATTTTACCAATCTGACCGGTTTGCTTAAATTTCAAGAGATGCGAGTGAATAATTTTATCTTCCACTTCATTTAAAATAAGCAAAATTTTAAATGCTAACACCATGCACACATTAATAACAAAATTTGATATCTCCCCACTGTCGTGACAACAAATCCGTTCCTATACCGGTTGTGACTAACATCAATTGTGATTATACACCGGCTTTGTCTACTGAGTAACACGACGGGTGCCACTAGTGGAGCAGGGTTTGCTTACCCTTCTTAAGAACCTAAACTCACATTAGTTTTTGTAGGGTTTGTGTTACTCCAGCTTTAGTTTTCAGTGTAATGTTGTGCGTTCTATGTTTGTCTTTTGTTTCATTTTGTTGGCACTGTCTTGTCTGTCTTCTGATTAAACGGTTTCTATCTGCCCCTTTGGTATCTTCTTTTAATATTTCAATGCAGAGAACACTCTGGAGAAAGAGGCCCTATGCCTCTGAGCTTTTGAAAAATCTTGTCCGAATACTGAACGCTGAATGCTTTCATCATGTAGGTTTTCCCCTTTCGTGTTCCCTTTGAGTTACAGTTATGGTGGTGTTTACCTTCACAAAAAGTTCGGGGATATTATATAATGAGTTCAACTTGATAAAAATGAAGAACAAATTGGACAAACTACATGAACTAGGTCAATATCACGATTTGAAACAAGATATCTATATTTACCTTAAAAGAAAATAGATCACCTGTTCGTTTTACCTTGGCAGAAATTAGGTTAATTTTTAATTTAAATCTCTGCTCGTAAGACTAATCAATAGTCAGTATATATTCATGTGTGTGTATATATATATCGTACAATATAATATGAATTAATAATAAATAAACCTATGGAAATCGGTCTCCAAAGTGTAAAACCAATCAGTGTTTAAATATACGGAAAACCTACACAACAGACGATTGTAAAAATTAATGTCCAAAAGCTAGAACTAAATTAAAAATAGCTATTTTCATCGGATAAACTGAAGAACTTCTTATATTCATGCAACAGTTATCATGTGAAATGATAGAAATTTAAATTCCACTGAAAACATGAAATATATTGTTATGTTTACAAACATTGTGTAAAGTGACACGTGTTCATACATAGTTTTCAAGGCCACATGCATAAAAATAAACTTACCACATTCATTTTTCGAATGCCGTAATTTCCCCCGAAGTCTTGTATTTATTTCATGTCGTAAAAAAGCACGTGGATACACACAAATATGACATGGAAGTCGATCGGTTTTAAATTATTTTATCAATCATTTTGTGTAACGCCATGTTGAAATCTTTTAAGTGATTTACAATGCACGCACAAAATCCACTCTAAGAAACACAACTAAATATTGTTCCGGTTAACTTTTAAATGTGTTTACTTGTCTGCCTTCGAGCGAATTCGTTGCACTGATTAGAATCACGTCTGATAGCTGATCAATATTGTCACCATGTGATAATTGTTGAAATGGCATTTAATACGTTCTAGTTATGAGCTATATTTTTCTGAATTTATGTTTAATTTATTTCATTCATTTAAATAATTATTTTTATTAAATTATTATTATTCAGTTTGTCAATTGAAAAATGATCAATTTGGTAAATTAATTTATTCATAATATTCTTTATTTTATTATATTTATTATCTTTTATTTTTTCAACGGAAACCTATTTCATCTGTTCATTAATTTTTATTTATTATATTTATCATATATGCTTTCAATTTGAAACCAATTAATTTGATGCAAATGAATTCGTTCAAAGTTCAGGCGTATAAGAAATCGACCATCACACCTTAAGTTTTTTTTTTGATATTTTATTGGGTATATTATACAGTATGATACCTGCGGCGATTTGAAAAATGTCTTGTCATAAGTTAATGATCTTAATTTTTATTTTAAAAAATCCCATTTTTTTTTAATTTAATATAAATGAGATTCCCCCGAGAGCAGTCGGGGTATAGAAATATGCCGTTCGGTTTCTTCGCCTGCAGGTAAAACCTCTGATATTAAAGGCATTGTTGGTTGGGCGGAATACTCGACCACCCGAGTGTGTAGCCGGGGTAAAGAAATAGGCTTCTCGGTTTTCCCGCCAGGAGCGTCCATTTCTTAAATTGGGCTGGATGTATAAATTTTCAACCCGTCTAGGACGGGAACGTTACCACCGTGACCCGTGTTTGGAGAATGGCACGCTCTCGGCACGTTAAAGATCTCTTTTGCAACAGCTCGTAATGAGTGGTCGTTGGTGGCCATTTTCTTAGACTAAATTTCCGGCCCCTACCCAAAATGTCCCAATTTGGCATCCTGTGGTTAGAAAATTCCCTGGCCTAGCTCCGAGTTAAACCCTTTTATGAGTTATTGTTTGATAACTTGTTCTCGTCATGAATATGCATGAAATATTTGCCGCAGGACGTTATAACCAATCAATCACTGTGTAAGCGTAATTCTATTCCGACTTCCGCTACATGGTATATCCTCAAGCGCATTGAGAGTGGTTATTCCACTAGGGTTTGATACATTTATAGCAGGGGCGGATCCAGGATTAAAGGAGGCGTGAAGTGAAAATTATTTTTTGGGGGAAAATACGATGTCCTTAAATTTTTCCATTAGGAGCGGGGAGTGTCTCCTTAGCCCCGTTGGATTATCCACTGTTATGTGGGTATACCCTTTACATTTGGCCAAAACCATTTGGTTTATTATATGTTTGGTATCAACGGTATAATGTTGATTTGTTTGATTGATTGGGGTTGATTTCAATATTTCAGTCATATCGAAGCGGTCAGTTTTACTGGTGGAGGAAGCCGGGATACATGGAGAGAACCACCGATCTTGGGCAGGTAACTGACACACATTATCACGTGCACTGCGAGTTTTTTGTATGGAACTATTCAGGCGAGAACTCATGCTTTATAGGTGATAGGCTACAGTGATCTGTTTAACAGTTATGTTAAATCAACTACCTAGACCATTAGGACGTGGTTTAACTTAGTAACCACGTATATGTAACAGTAGCGGACCCCTAGATTTACTTATTCCGTCGAAAATAGAAATAGAGTTTTCATTCTATATCTAGCTGAAACTTCAACTAATAAATGGA
>JARWCS010339994.1:0-11612 GCA_034783895.1 Geukensia demissa | reverse complement strand
CTTGTATAAGTAAAATAATACTGCTACTACCTAAATATTGTCAAAAATGTACATGTAACAAAACATTTATATAAAGAAAAACCTGTGACCACAGTTTCTGACTTGAGACAGGAACATGACACATGTGGTGGAGTTTAACTGGTTAAGTGGGATCCCAAACGGCCCAAGCAGTAACAGATAAACTATAAAAAGCAAACAGAAATTCACCAATCCGTCTTTAGAGTACCTAAATTGCAATAAATATACTAACCAAAAATACTCAGAAAAAAAGATATCTCTCTTAAGAATGCTCACAGTTGCCGAAAACAAGCTCAGGGTGAGATTCCTAAAGAAACGACATCAAACCTCTCAACACTAGATGTCATCAAACACAGTGATTACTTTCTGTGTTTACAATAAACTCGAGGAAAGATGGATGCAATGCCAATATATAAATATCAGTGTAAGAAAGCGATAAGTTTATCAATACCTGCACCAACAAAAACAGGCTATATCATTCTGACTATAATATCGGACCTGTATTCTTTATTGATAAGTACATGTATGTCTAACGAGACAGTGCGATTCAGGGAATCATGTTAAAATTTTGTCAGCTTTATATGCGATGTTTCCGTAGATGTAGGATATGATATCATTGTCGTATAGAAATTCTACATTTGCAGCCGTAGTTGTATTGAACCTTTGTTACAGTTATAAAATTTTGTAAAAATCTTGAGAAGCTTGTGATATACGTATCCCTGCTACAAAAGTTTACCGTTATGATGTAGATTCATTATAGTCCAGAACTTAAGTGCTAATAAAGGCGAAATAGTTGTGGACATACATAGCTAATATGTAGGAAAAAAAGAGAAAAGAGAAAATTTGATATGGAACACAAAGTGAATGAAACAAAGAACAAGGTCACAGTAGCAAAAAAATCTTTAAAAATATTGTAAAAAATAAGATTTCCGAATGACAACTCCGAAAGTCTACATCCAATTAAAATTAGATTTGGCAGGTTTCTACATATCAAGCAAGCGGGAACCCTATTGATTTTTCGAATTATCTGATCAAGGTCAAGGTCACAGTCGCAAAAAACCTTAAAAATTTGGTAAAAATAGGTTTCCGGATGATAACTCCAACAGTTTATATCAGATCTAAACAAAACCTTAGAAAAGTGCTACATATCAAGTCCGTGGGAAAAATAATGATTTTGGGGAAAATATGTCCAAGGTTAAGGTAACAGTAAACAAACAATTTTTAAAATCCCCAAATTTTATATCCGATTATGTTGAATTATTTTTCCAAAAATTTGACGATATATCCAAAAGTTAACATTAGTTCAAATAAACCTTTGGGATATTGTTCAATATCAAGCAAATGAGAACCCTAAAAAATATTAATACAAATAGTTTGAACTTAAAACGATAATGTACATAACTGCTAGATACCTTATTGTAGAATACCAGACTGACAAAACAGCACAAGATCATTTGAAGCAATAATTTAAATATAAAGTTCTATTATGTGTTGTTTATCGCTCACCAAGTGCGAATAATCCCTTCTGGCAAAAATTCCAATACTCTATCGAACAAGCTTTTAATTATACATCAATTGCTGTCATAACGGGCGATCTGAATGTAGATTTATCATTTGAACGAAATCATGTGTTAGTTGATATTCTTAATGGTTACAATTTAGTAAATGTTATAACGGAACCTATCAGGGTCAATGTAACAACGATTGTAACTGTCCGTTTTCGGAGGTTATAGATATAAACAGAGATATAAGTGACCATAATGCTACAAAGGTGTATATTAAGATTCCAAATTACGTCCAAAACTATCTGGTTATATAAAAATGCAGATTTTGATAAATTTAATCGCTTAATTGAAGAATTCATTATTTTACTGAAAAATATATTGATTTAGCAAAGGAATGCCTTCCAACAAAAACTGTTACGATTAGAACAACCGATAAACCATGGTTTAATTCCGAAATACGTAAACAAATGCGAATTCGCGATCGACTGCATAAAAAACTTAGATTGCATTGGACGTCACATAATTTGAGCCGATTTAAAAATCAGCGGAATAAGGTAAATAATATGGTTATCTATGCCAAGGAACAATTTTATCTGAATGCGAACGGCTTACTCGATGAAAAGGTTTCTTCAGATTCTAAAGCATTCTGGTCACTTGTCAAAAAAGTCATGGGTACCTGTCGATCTTCCCTTATACCACCTCTCGTAAACCCAGTATCAAATGAAACAGTTATTAATGATCAAGAGAAGGCTAATTTATTGAATAAATATTTTTGTTCAGTATCAGTTTCTAGGGATGCTGGAATTGATCCACCAACTATTCCACGTCGAACTATGAATTCGTTAGATATTGACGAAATAACCGCTGAAGATGTCAAAAATATACTTTTATCATTAAAACTAGGCAAAGCAGCGGGTGAGGACTGTATTAGTCATCAGATGTTGAAAAATACAGCAAACGCAGTTTATTTACCATTACTTTATATTTTCAATAAGTCATTATCTATTGGAATGTATCCCTCTTGTTGGAAAATTGCTAATGTATTGGCGTTTTTCAAGAAGGGGGATAAATCCGTGGTGTCCAATTATAGACCTATTGCTCTGCTTAGCTGTTGTGGGAAAGTTTTTGAGCGAATCATATTTAAGTACATATTTAATTATATCTTAAATAATAGGTTGTTTTATACATTTCAATCGGGTTTTCTTCCGGGACATTCTACTTTTCATCAATTAGTTGAACTTTATCATAGAATTTGTCTAGCCCTTGATAATGAGGAAATCGCTTGTGTAATTTTTTGCGATATTTCGAAGGCATTTGACCGTCTCTGGCATAAAGGGCTGATAGAAAAATTAAAATCTTATGGAATTGAGGGTAAACTTCTGGCTTGGTTAAAAGATTATATTTCAAATAGGAAACAACATGTACTTATTGGAAATACTAAATTACTAAAACAGCCCTTTAAAGGTTTCGCTCAGAGTAGACCATTGATGATGGTGTATTTGGGATCGTGTGAGAAAGTATAAATAATCAAAGTTTCCGAGAACATGCCGATAACGACGAGCCTGTCAATAGACTAAATTTTTATTATCTACATTCGAATTCAAACACTGACACTATTTCCCAATACACAACTGTACTGACAAGTACTATTTTTTACTATACACGACGACGTCGCCTCTATTCTAATTGATATCGAACCGTTCGCATACAACAGTCTTGTTGTTGAAAATACGGAGTATTGTTTAAGATCTTATATGCTGTTTGTAATAAAATCTTGTACTATTGTGAAGATCTAATTACTAGCTATAGCAAACTGCTATTATTTCTTACTTTGTTTAGTCACATCATTGAAGATTGGTTTCTCGGTTTGAAAGTTATTATCCGGAACTGAGATTTATTATACAATTCAGTCTATTGCAGCCACTGTGACCATGACCTGAAAAATGGTGAGTCCAAAATTGATATGATTACCTCACTTTTGCTTCGGTATTATCCTTTCAGATCAACAAAAGATCTGGATTTATTGTTCATAATTTGTCATCCGGAAACTATTCGATCGGACACTTGAGGGCATAGACAGGCAAGCGATGAACTTGAATCAAAATATACAATAATTGACATGTCTGTTTATGCAAAGAGATAATATTTATTAATATGATTTTATAAAGATCAATACAAAACAGAAGTTTTTGGAGTCTTAATTTTCGTATCAAACATAAACAAATAAAGATTTTCCTAAGGTAATCTATACTTTTTGGATAACTTTCGCATGGACACATACATTGTTTTGAAAGAAATACATTCGAAATATACAGTTCACCATTACAAGCAACTTGTATGACTTGGCGAAGTATTTGTCACAGTGAAAAACGTTTCAAGGAAACTAAAAAATCAAACAAAGAATTACATAACTGAAAGGATAAAAATTGGACAACTCAAACATTACTGAACTTAGTTTCTCCGGAATGGTTTAGTCTCTACTGATGAATTAAAGAGATTCACAAATTAATATTAGTAATTTGAGGTTTAGGGTAGGTCTTTCCTCAGGAATTAACGAGATTCAAAAATAACATAAGTGAACTGAGATTTTGCGGAGGGGTTAGTCTGTCCTGTCGAATTAAAGAGAATAAAAAAAAAAATAACAGTACTGAACTAAGTTTTCTCCGGAAGGGTAGGCCTCCCCGCTGAATGAAAGGGATTCAGTAATGTAAAAGCAAGTAAAAATGGATTCAGTAATTAAATAGAAATCCGGGAAAATATAATATAAAGTCCCAAATGGATAAATAATCTCAGAATGATTCACTAGCTAGGCCGATCGACAACATATACAATGTATTGACGTAAAAACGAGAAAAATCACTGCCAGTGTGATTCACAAATATAACAATAGCACACCTTTTTGTTCAGCTAAAACTCATTCACATAACATTTTTATTTTTTAGTTTAATCAAGGAAATGCATTACGTCCCCTAGTGTATCATTAACCTGATAGCCAACACCTTTGTTGACATAATCTCATTGGAACTTTATTGATTTTTTTCATTAATTCGACATGGTTTAATATTAAAGCTCATTCTTCCGTTACGTATAAGGCATAAGCAGTATATATAATATTTTATATTACATTAGTTTCTTCAGTGTATTTAAACTTTTTTTTTTCATCAATACAAATATTTTTTTATTTAATTGTGACTTTTATTTGATTAGTTCTATGTTAAAAAGTTCTGGTGTACCAATTTATTTTTGTTGAATTTTTAACTACATTAAACTTAACCAAATGAAATATTTAAAAAATCGGTACAGGAACTATAATCTTAACTTCAGACATGCGTATGCAACATGGGTAAAACTAGTTTTGTTGATCAAAAACCTCGTTTGTTTTTGTGGCTATGGGTTCTCTGATCTTTTAAATGGATACTTATCGTGTTTTTCCATACAACTTAAGAAGTTTTTGGAAAATTTGGCCTGTTTCCAAAAATTACATCGTTTACGTTTCTGAAATATTATTTATTTTGCATTTGAATATAAAAGGATTTTCATGTAGTCGATATCGCTAAATCTGTTCTATTTGTAGCAAATGGAAATAGTATTAAAGTGGCTTTATAAGTCTATCAACATTTCAGAGATAAATGTCTAGATTCTCTTACAGTACCTAATTGTTTTAACAGAATACAAGTTTACCAATGTTATCAATGTTGAATAAATACAATAAATTTTGACAGTCAAGAAGTAACCTCTCAACAGTAGCATTTTAACCAAAACAAAGAAAACCTGAAATACAATCATTATTAAATGACACATTAAAATCCAACACAAACCGGAATAAGCAGCCAAACTGTTCAATGGTCCGATTTTCAAACATCACCTTATTGTTAGTTACTGACTATTACCCGTTTGACGTGAAACAACTATTTATAACTTTAGTGTAATCATACTCTTACAATGCAGTTGATGAATATTAGTATTTAGGTACCGTTACCTTGTTAATGACAAATTTTATTTTTGTACTTTTTTAAATGTAATTTATAACCAAAATGAGTCTTTTTATATTTCGATGTTCTTTTAAATCTTCGTTAAAATCTTGATTCTTAAAATCTTTAAAGGCTAACCCAAAGACATTTTAGACTTTTATTGTTAGGGTTGATAGATAGATTGAATGTTGTTTAACGTCTATCGACAAAAATTTCATGCAAATTCGGGGCGAGATCAAATTAATAAGTGGTGATGAAGAAATCCTGCATTGTACTAGACCGACACGCTGAGCCGATTTTTTTAAAGTGCTAGCTCATGAAAGCAAAAAAAAGTCTGTAGGAAGACATACCAATTTACCCAGACACATTGTTCTGATTCTGGGCCGATCAGTCTTTGCTGCTGGTTCTCAATGTTGCTTGCTTAGCGGAGAAGCAGAAAATATCAATTTCACTGTCTTTAGTTTGATCCGACTGATTTATTTTGCCATAACATGCTTTACATAAGTATAAATTTTCTACATCATTCAAATTTAACATATCGGTTCCTGTATCGAACCAACAACCTACCGCACTCAAGGCGGGCAAGCTAACCAGCACACATCCGGTTATATTGTAAGGGTTTTTGCAGAGATTTTTGGTAAAGTTTGTTTCTTATCTACTTTAGCTGTTTATAACATCCCATTAGGAGCAAAAACTTAATAGAATTAAAAACATTCCTTTCAGTTATTTAAGAATTCACTATTGAAACTCAAATGCATAAAATTTTCAGTTTGTAGAGTGTGGTGAATAAATGTAGTGCTTTTATCTTGTGTTTTCCGGTAGATAAACTAGTACAAATAATTGAGTGCTGAAAAGTCCCATATCCGCAATGTATCTGAATGCCCAGGCGACGTTATTCAAACCTACAACCAATGACATCAGACAATTTAATACACATTTTTTCTCCTTGCTTGATCGTTTTTTAATTGTCACCTTGGAGCCATATAATGGTCGACATTTTGCTTAGCTGTTTGTGTATGGTATTTGTTGGGATTCTCTTGTACTTGCTATCTAGGTTGCCATGTATATAAAGTCGTCCCCCTTTTTCTAACTCTTCGGTTTTCCATCGCATCCTGATAGTACAAATACTATTTATGAAAATCGCAATTTGCATGACAGTCGACATTGTTAGATTTGTTAGGTACAAATATTAGGTCAATAATTCTATCTACTTAACAGTCCTTAAAATATTTCTTTTTTTATGAAAATATATTAAAATTTATATTAAAGATTAGAGATAACCTATGACCTAATATGACAGTACATTTGTTCTTTAAATAACATTTTTCGTTGATTACTAGTAAAACAACTTTATTCTGCTTCGTTTTTAGCATTTCGCTTAAGCTTAATATGAAACCACAACCGCCTCCACAATAAAAATATGATATTTACCAAACCAAGAAAAATGGTTTCCAATAATAAATGTACTTACCCTTTCTCCCATTAATAAAAATGAAACAGTACATGTACATATATTACTATAGACTTGTCACTAAATGAAAAATACATTTTGCTGTTAACAGCAAAAGTATCAATGCCACAACAGATGAACTGTCACCCCCATAGCAATTAAGCAAATAACAAATTATCAAAAGCACGTTGTCATAAAACCAAATCTGAAAAATGGTATATTCATCGATAGAATTAAGTCACACAGTATTTTGTGACAGTGCATCCCTAACAAATCACTAGCCAACATTTGTTTTGACATATAAATAACTGGTTAAAAAATCATGAAATATGAAATTGTTTAACTTTACCATTGCATATGAAGTATAAGCAGCATATAACATCACGTGCCATATATTTGTCTGACAAATTCCGCTTGCCTCTCGCTACCTTCGATTTGCTTTGAGGACATAGTATGGATTTACAGAAGATGGATATGAGATACGTCACATTAAAAATGAATAGACTTTAGAATTTTAATTTGTGACGAGACCGCAAAAGTCGTCACGCTCAAAATCTTAAACATTTGCTCAGGTTTACAACAATGAGGCTAATATTAGACTGGGGAAATTTGGTTTCTTTCGCTACTAAAAAGATACATTATTAAAACACATTTAGGTTTCAACTTGATAAAAAAATCGCAAAGCCTTTTACAAATTGTTTTAGGACGAATTACATAGGAACGGGAAAAAACAATTTTTTTGATATGGTTCGTATGAAGTCGAAACCCCACAAAAAATTGGCTACCCCTGATGTAAATTCAAACAGCATATTAGCTTTTTTGTTTATTTTGATCCCCGTCGGGGTGGATTGGGATCCAACTTTACTAGTTAAACCCTCCCTAACCCTCCCCAACTGTACCAAATCGATAATTGTGTTCATTTGTTTGTCTTTGGCCTAAATGTTTTGTTACATGTACATTTTTACAGGTAACAACAGTATTTTATGTATACATGTTTTATTTATCAGGGCGATTTAGGGAATTGCACAAGGAAAGGAATTCAACACTTGCTGAGGCCTCTAGATTTGTAAATTCCTTCTGTTTCTTTTCGTAGCTGTACGGTCTCTCTGCTTTTACCCCATATCATTTCATTTTTATACAACGGTTCAGTTTACCTTTTTATCTGTAAAATAAAAAGGACTTATTCATTTAAACATGCATGGTATCTGTATAACCTTGGAGTTTTCTATACCCTATCTGTGGGTTTCATAATTAAGATTATAAAACATGTAAAATCGAAGTCGCAGCGCCAAGTTCCATAAGCTGAATGTCCTTTGAAAATTAGTTACAGTACATAGACGTTTTCAGAAACGACACTGTTCAGCAATTTTGTTTCTGTTATTTGAAACGAGTTACTTATAGACTTAAATATTTATTTCAATAAAAAAATAAATTGATATGGTTTTCTTATTGATAAGCTATTCAATAAAATCATGACAAATAACCTGTTAAATAAACAGTCTTTCCAAGGTATAATTATTATCATTTATGTCGCATTACACGTGTTTGTTTAGGTCACGAATGCATGGGTTTAACTGTTTTATTACCAGAGTTCTGTCAATAAACTAAGGATATATATTTACCTTAACTCATATCAAATTGAAAAAAAAAATGTTCATCTCTAACGATAAATTTAAATTGTGAACGAGCATTCACTAAATGATTTTAAGATAAGATAAATCCAAATGATTAGGAGCTGTGAATGATATACTTTGTTTCAAACACCCTCGAAGATCAATATATCATAAGGACGGTAATTGATATCCTTAAAATTTATGATGCACCAGTTTGAATAAAAGTTTTTCTCTTTGTGGAGTTAATTTAACATTGGCCCATAATGAAAAATAAATAAGTCTCAATAACAGTGGACAGGAACTGACTAAAGAAGAAATGAGTTTGACAAGTATCTTCATGCAAATGTACTATAATTTTTATTATTGTAATGGAAATATTATGTTTGTTGCTCTAAAAATATTTCTAGCTAATGAACTGTTAAGGCTAGATTTTTATCAAAGAATGTTTTTTTTTAAAAAAGTAAACCAATTTTACGTATTTATGATGAATTTGAATTATGTGTACCTATTTCGAGGCTTAATCTCTCATCAGTAGCATTTGACCTAAAACGGAGGACATCCGAGATTCAAACATTGTAGAAGTGCAGGTACTCAAATCCAAACGAAATTAAGCGCTATGGACATCTACTACTTTCGATATATTTCGAAGCCTCTCTGTAATTTCAGGAGTTAGGAATTTAAATAAATACCCAATTTCCTAGAAACCAACATGTCTGACAGCTAGGTTGGAAAATACCCACGAGGACCTCTGGTCCACCAGCAGTAGCATCGATCAATTGGTTTCGAAATACGAGTTTATCATAATTGAAAATGAAGATATTTTTATAGATATCCGAGAGATCATTATCAAAACACGAGAAAATCCGAGGGAATTCACAAATCTAGAGGTCTCGACAAGGCCTTCAACAAGGGTGGAATATCGATGCATTTGAAAAGCTCGATCAAAATCGCCTTAGATGACCTTGTAAAATAATTATGCTTTTACTTTACTTTTATCAAAACTATACATACAAAATATTTAATGCAAAGACAAACCTATGACCACAAGTACTGACTAGGGGCAGGCACACGTAGTGGGGTTAAACTAGTTAAGTGATATCCCAACCATTACCCAACTTGTGGTCAAAGGGAAAAAATCACAGAAAAACAAAAGCAGCAAAAGACGAACTACATTGTATCAAACAAGGTCACCAAATCTGACTAGAGAGTACCTGAATTGGAATAAATATCCTTAAAAAATAAATGCAAAAAAGATAGCTCTCTAATGAATGCGCGCAATTACTGAAAGCAAGGTTGGGGTTGTATTCTTGATGATAAGAAATCAAGCCTCTCAACGCAAGATGTCACAAAAAAACGGATTAATAAATACTTTGATGTCAATAAATTTGAGAAAAGGCAAAATGGATGCAATAACAAATTTATTAACAGTGAAGGAAGCGATAAGTGTTTCTTTAAATATCTGTATCAAGGACGTTCTGACTACAACGTATAACACTTTTTCATTTGCAGCTGTATTTTAGTATTAAGTCTTTGTAACGGTTATAAATTTTTTTTGAAAGTCTTAAGAAGTCTGTGATATTTGTATCACTGCATAATATTAGCAGTAAGATGTAGGTAACGATCATTAAAGCGAGCAAACACGGGCAAACCGAACATGTGAAATATCAACACCATACGAAGTGCCAAAGAAACGTCCCATCCAATAAACGGAAAGTTAACTATAGGAATAGAGAAATCGCCCCTATTATTGAAAATTTTTGTGCATAAACAACCCTTTTCAATTTTTGAAACAAAAAGAAAGTAGGTTCATTACTAATACTGTGTATCAATGTCATATTTCGATATCAAATTCAACCAAAGCTAAGACGTGAAAACTGAACAAACATATGAGAAGATAAAGTGATTGATTGTTTTTAACGTCCAGTGGCAAATATGTCATGCATATTCAGTACAAGAACAAGTTATCAAACAATAAATCATAAAAGGGGCTAGCTGAGGATTAGGCCGGGGGATTTAATAGCCACAGGATGCAAAATTGGGACTGTTTGGGTTGGGGCGGGAAATTTAGCCTAAACAACTGGTAACCTACGGACCACTCATTACGAGCTGTTGCAAAGGGATCTTCAAGGTGCTGAGAGCATGGCATTTTCCCCAACACGTGTTACGGCGGAAACGTTCCCGTCCGTGACGGTTGAAAATTAATACATCCCGCCCAAACCAACGGACGCCACTTTAGGAGGGGTTCTACCTTTATGCAGAGACACCAAAAAATCTATTTTAAACCCGGGATAGGGGCCTATGAGAAGATAAACAAACCTTGAGAATAAGCAAAACGACTTTTTTCAAAATAATACTTTTGCCATGTAGATACAGCTATGGCAAATAAAGTTTTAACATGTATTGTATGGTAGCCAGTCATTCTTTATCTATAGAAAAACTCTATTATTTTACTTTAAGCGTGAAATAGAGTTCACGATACTCGGTTATCGCATAAATAAAACGTCCAATACTAACAGTTATCACTCCCATTTTATTGTCTGTCACAAATAATTGTCTATCAATTATGATTTTCGACCCGCGGAAAACAAGACGAAGTGCGGTAAAAAGTATATATGTTACGATCGTTCAAAATCACAAAAGCCACAGACGATATCGCTTGTCTTGAATACAAGTATGACAGTGTAAGTGATCAACTCTCTAAATGTTTCTGGTCCAAGTAAAGGTCAGATGTTCATAAAAGTAACAGTAAAAGTTTACCGAAGACATTTTCTCAGACCGATCAGTCTGATCATAATATAAACCAGGAAGTATCTGATAAGTCCAGTGTAGAATACCCATGCGAGAGATCAAAAGTGCATAGTTAAAGAGAGAAGACAAAATTGAAACAAACTAAAAGATAAAACGTAAACAAAAAGAGCAAAAGCTTGGAATCCACGAACCCCTTTACAAAACAGGAAAGGAATCAAGTGCTCATGAACGGTAAGCATTCCCTGTCTTGCGCGCAACACCCGTCGTGGAATCCTAAATCTCAAATCCGGGTACACGTCAATCCGAG
>JARWCS010339974.1:0-11613 GCA_034783895.1 Geukensia demissa | reverse complement strand
TTTTGAAAAAGGAAGGGCATATAGTTTCGTGCGAATGTGATGCATACCTAGGGGTTTCTGTACAAATGGTAGCAGGTAGGATGTTTTCTTATCATTTTCCAACAAATAAAATTTAAACTCTATTATTTTATGTTTATATTGAAACAAGATAAGCATAAGTAACGAATGGGTGTGTGTGCTCGTTTTTGATATATTAGCATTTGAAAATGTAGCGTGGAAACACATTTCTCTTAATTTCATTGGTTTTGTATTTGTAAACTCTGACAATTAAAATATTTGTTCAAATGTCTCTTTGACGTTTCTTTGATAGAATGTTGAAAGATATTTTGGTGTAAGTGGGCAAAACAAGATAATGGATTGAAATTGTTGAAACCAGAGGAGTTAAAAAATCTTATGCCTATTTCAAAATATGAGAAAAAAACATTTTTGATATTATTTTTCCGAGTAAATCGAACGCTTTCTAGTTTGAATTGTAGGGTGTGCGTTTTTCTGACATTATTCTTACCTTTGGTCACGACAAATAAGTGAAGGTATTAATACAAAAAAAAAAATTATTATGTTATATTTTAAAGTCTATAAGTTAGCATGTACAGTTGTATGGCACCCCAAAATAACAAACATTCATATAAACTAGCATTATCTCTAGTAATATGAGTTAATCTGAATTTTTGTGGTTTTTGCGCACATAATCAGAGAAAATTATCACTTCCTCCAGAAATTATATACAGAAAACAATATTAACTCTGGTTTATATGAATTACACAGATAATCTATTCTTATCTGCAGATAAGATGTTTTTATCTGACTTATCCGGTCATAACCTTTTCAATGTCTGCTCCATCTGCAGTTATTTATGATGCCCATTACAAAACTTCCAACATCATCACCTTTTAGGATGAATTTCACTGGCGTAAAGGAATTGAATCATGTACTTCCCCGAAATCATGAAACTAATAAATAAAAATAATAGGAATTCGGAAGTATGCGCAAAATTCAGATTACATTTTTGGAAAATAACAAAGATTGATTGATTGTTTAACTGAATGGTATATACGTCCAGCAGCAAATATTTCATGCATATTCAGGACGAGAGCTTATTTATGATGAGTGATGATGAATGAACCCTGTTTTTTACTAGATCGACACGCTGAGCCGGAATTTTTAATTTGCTAGTTCACAAAGAAACAGTCCACAGGAAGACATGTCACTTTACCCAGACACATTATTCCGACTCTGGACCGACCAATCTTTGCTCTTAATCATTAATGCTGCGTGCTTAGTAAAGAAGCAGCAAATACCAATTTCAAAGTCTTCGGTTTCAGCAAGCCGGGGATCGAAACCACGACATTTCGCACTCGAGGGCCAGGACGCTAACCATAACACTACCAAGGCGGAAGAAACTAACAAAGAAATGCATAATTGGCTTTATTTTGCGTGATCACAAACTTTTATTTTCAATTGTTGAATGTAATTAATTGATAGACACCTGGCGATGAATCAACCTAGATATGATGAGCAGACCCAAGCTATTGCCCTTTGTAATAAAGATATCAAAATGATAATAGTAATTCATTAATATATCTAAATTATATTTTGGGAATTTCATTTTTCTCCAGAGAAAATGAAAGAAATCATGTATTTAACGTTTTATTTTTAAAAAAATTTATAATAATCGTTAAAAAGGTTTAATACAAAAATGCGGCTGCAAATGTAGAATTTTGATACGAAAAGGGATATCGCATCCTACGTTCTATGGAAACAGGACATATAAAGCTTACAAAATAAAAAAAAAAGATCCCTTGAATCTCACTGTTCCCTTAAACAAAATTATCCACAAAGGGTAAAAGTTCTTATAAGTTCGATGTTGTAGTCAAAATATTAATACTGTTTTTTGTTGGTACAGATGTTAATCAACCGATCGCGTCCTTACACAAACCTTAATAAATTTGACATTGCATCCATCTTGCATTGTCTTTTGTCATGTTTATTGTCAACACAGTATTAAATCGTCAGACATACTGTGTTTGATGACATCTCGTGTTGAGCGGCTTGATGTTTTATCAGAAGGAATCTCACCCTAAGCTTGCTTTCAGTAACTGTAAGAATTCATTATAGATGTATTTTCTTTTTGCATAATTTTTGTTTAGTAGTTTTATGTAATTAAGGCACTCTCTAGCTCGTCACAAGGAATGCGTCTTGTTTGTGATGTGGTGGACTCTCCTTAACGTTTACTCTATATTTCATTTAATAAACAAACAGAATTTTGTTGCAAGTGTCATGATAATTAAAGATTCACACCATTGAAACCTTGTTGTCAGAAGAAATTTTAGAAAAAAAAATATTCAAAAATATGATGAAGGACCCTGAGAATCAAAACGATTTTATGCATGTCGAGGAATACACGAAAAAAAAATAGAAGGTAACCTTATCTGTTTGTGAGTGTTCTTCATGCTGTCCTTTTAAAATAAACACCTTAAATCATACAAAACATGCAGAAAAAACGGTCTTCAAAAGCAATGTAAATGAAATAATATTCAGTGTCTCTTAGCAACTGGGTCTGCAAAGTCAATGACAAAATATCAAAACATATAAAAACGCTTACTATTCATAACACTATAAGACAAATTTTAGGAAATGGCTTTAGTTTTTAAACAAATACTAGGAAGAGTAGCTTTACCACTCTTCCTTAACAATGACCATGAAATTAGTCATGAAACTGTAATACAACAATACGGCTATTGTGTCAAGATCTGAATACAGATCTTAATTATCAGCTTTATTATATGAACATGCTATTTCATTACTTTGCGTAGGGTTGTGTTGGGGGAATTTCCAGAAAATTGACGTGATTCAGTCTTTTAAGTCATTAAAACTGTTGTTACCAATGAATTTTTTTTATCTGATTAAGATTTACAGTATACATCCAGCTTAAACAAAAAAGGCATCACTTGTCGGCTTCGAGCTGAAATTCAGAATAAATGGTTTGGTATCTTTGATTGCATATATATAGAATATAGGACGTTTTTTGTATCTTGTACTGACTTTATAACGAAAAATATTTCAGTGAGCCCGTAGGGCTAACTGAATGTTTTATCGTGATAATGTCAGAACATAATAAAACATTTCCTATATTCTATTAATCGTAAATCATAATAAAAAATGCCACATAGTTCAATCTTTTCAACCGATATGGAATATCTGTTTCACAGATGATGACGGGTATTGTCCTGTAGTTATGGGGCAAGCCAAAATACAGACTGTTCGGTTTTCTCCACATGGAGGTTGTAATCCCAGGAACACCTTCCCTTTACTTTGAAATGACTTGTACCGGGTTGGAAAATGGACGATGGGACGAGTGTATTTAAAGAGGTAGGAACTCCTTACCCTTCCGGACCACTCGAGTTCACCCCTATTTTATGGGGTCTGCATTGTTCGTAGTTTTATAAGCAAATAAATTTGTTATAAACCTTCGTAAGATGTTGATCGTATCTTTCTGGCATATATTCCATATTCTTTCTTTTGAACTGTTCATGTTTTCGAGATTGCCGTGTCTTTTGACTTGTCCAGTTTTGTGTGGCCCTTCTGTTTTCTTCGCTTCCCTTAAGTTATTAAGATCTACTTTACTTCAACGCATGACAACAAGACGTCGTTCGGTTTTTTAATAGCTTCGGATCTATTTCATTCATGAAAAGACGCGCATGAAGACAAAGCACGTGGTGTAAATGACAAGAAGCACGGATTCTTAGATTTCTGGGGGAAAGGGGCTGGGTCAGAATTTTTTCTCATGTATGGTAATTTAATAAAATTTCTTTTTAAAAATTGTTTTTACCAATGGCCAGGTGTTGGGCCAGAATATTTTTTTCACTCTAGATGCTGGCCAGATTATTGTTTGGACAAAAATCAGGGTCAGACATTTTTTCCTAAAAAACCCTGCCCCCCCCCCAAAAAAAAATTAAATAGTTCGTGCATTAACGAATTCCTTTTTTACAGAGATAACATATCCTTAATACGTTAACCAAACAATTCTACTTACCCGAGTGTAGTCCTATTCTAATCTGTAAAGTTTTCCCAGGCATGTGTGGTATAGTGTAATTTTTTACTTCATGGCGAATTTTAATCGCCATCATTGCAATTTCTGGAGCGTGACGTGCACCATTTGGTTCTGGCACACCACTCGCCACCATGTACGCATCTCCTATTGTTTCCACTTTATATACATCATACTTGTCAATACACTCGTCAAATAAACTACAAAAGACATCATACGTTTAACATAAAAATTCAACATTACGTGAATTAAATAATATCATGCATTTATAAATTAAATATTCTAAAATGATTATGTCATGACAATATCGGGTCATCTTTATTCACGTCAGAAATCGTTCGGATGAAAAATGCCATAACTTGGCTTGGTGTCAAAGAAGCTGTAAAATAATGCTTGAATTCAATTGAGAGATAAACTGCGAGTTTATGCCTCTTGCTGCATTATGAGATTTGGATTGGTGATACAATCGGAAATTGAAAAAAAAATGACATAAGAGCTGCGCAACTTTACGTTTATTAAAATAATCTCTGTATGTTTAATGGGTATATATTAGGCGTTTTATAGGAAAGGGCGAATTAGAGATATGTGTAAACGCTGGAAAAAGGTATGGGAACCCGAGAAATCAAATGGATGAAGGTAAAAGATAAATGGCGTACAAGTTTACGTTCAGTTGAAGAACATCAGCATTTTTGGTTGATCTGATTGCGGGAGGTAAAAGAAAAGCGGAATAGAAGTTGGTGGTCCCTAGGGCCACGACTATAACTTCTGTTTAATTTCTTGTAGAGCCCAAAAATCACTTTATCAAAAATGAAATAGAGTCACATTTTCACTCAGTTATAGTTTCAGGATGATTGGTGCTATTCCATTTATTTAATACAGAGGAAATATAGGGAAGGGGAATGTGTGCTTCAAAAACCTCTGTTTAATATATCTTAGATGTCAACTTGATCAAAATTTGATGATCCACATGCTACCTAACTGTAGGAGCAGTAGCGAATTCAAAGGAACGACATCGATGAATCAAACCAATATGTGCCAGCAGTCGACACAGTAAGCCAGTTTGAATGGAATAAAAAAGAAAATAAGATTCCAAAGGGGCAAACGGAAATCGTTCAGTCGGAATACATACAAGGCAATGGTAAATAAAACGACACAAAAGACCAACATCAGTACAAAAACAGTACACAGAAATCTTCAGTAAAACGAACCTTACGAAAACAAGGGCGATCTCAGGCTCTTAGTTGGGTAACTTCTGCTCTACTGGGCACCCGTCGTGTAACTCGATGGTCAAAGTCGTAGTGTAGTCACAATCAGCGGTATTCGCAATCGGTGGTAGTCAAAATTAATATAGGGACGGAATCGAAGTAACAATAGTAAAAGATATCCATTATCATTTGTGAAATACTTATTTCGTAACGATCAATCAAATCATTAATTTTTGGAGTGTTGACTTTAATCTTTCCACCAGAAAACCTTGCTTGAGTAGCTTTTTTGTCAGCAGCAACCCACTAATAACAAAATCTTGATAGGATGAACAAACCACGGAGTAACCTATAACTGAAAGATAGATACTCCATATGTAGGTGTATAAGAAATATGGGAAGTCAAAGTTTTTTTCATCTTGTCGTCAAGATTTGTCTTCAGTCAGTTCAATTGGTATAGTAAAAAATTTTGGATTTTTTTTTTTTAAATGAAAGAAGGCCATTTACATAGCGAAAACCAAAAAAAGAGCATATTCTCTCTGCCTTTTTGCTTTGACAATCAACAGTGGTGACGAAACTAAGCATTCTGCATATGATACCATCAAAGTAGCTAAGTAGTTTATAACATTGCAATGTTCGTCCCTTTCTAGAACCAAATCGTTGTATTTGGCATTAATCAACAAAGTTGAACCAAAGCTTTTAATTTTTATAAGTGTGGAATAGGAAATAGTAGTGTCAATGGTAGCGAAATCAAAATTTTTAATGATATTGCAAGAGGAGAGGGACTTTGGTTTGATGTAAACTAACAAATCGTAAGAATTTTTTCAGAATCCACATTTGATTCTCGCCACCTGTATAACAGCTTGCTTCACTCGGAAGCTAGTTTTAACTGCTGATAATATATAGTTGAAAGTAACTTGGAAAGAGTCTGTGTGAAGCAGTTGGCAGACCCCGCCTGGTAACATTGCTTGTCAGGAATTCAAAAGAGGGAAGGAAGGTCTTATTTTTCATGCATGCCTAAAAAAATGGAAATAAAGTGACCTTTGATAATCAAGGATTACTGCGTTTGTTAGTGTAATCGGGGCTTATGTTGGGTTAATTTTTATCAGTGAATAAAAATTTAAAAAAAATCATAAAATTCCTAAGTCTAAACAGAATGTAAGTTGCTGTGGTGGGAGTAACAACATTTGCTGTAAGGTGCTTTAAAAACAGCCAGATTTTAGCCATTACATATTTATTAATGTTAATGTTATGTTATGTTTTCGAGTGTCGAAAAATATGACAATTGTTAATTTAAGAAAATAAACACTTTGAAATATAAGAAATGTAGATTAGTCATGTTAGTTACGGTACACAATTCTTCTGAACTATTGTGGAATAAGGTTTTTGCTGAAACTTTAAGTTTTATTCTATTACTTCTTCAGTGGTTTGGTAACTTTATTTTTCGAGGGGTTGTTATGGATTAGCCATTCCACGAAATCCAAGAAAATAAGAACGCCACGAATATGTTTCACAGTATATGTAAAAACAGGAAATAATGAGTAGGTTAAAAGACTGCCTGAATTGATCAGGTCGGTATGTTTACAACTCTTATTCGTGCATGCATGAACACTTGCTTATTGATTTACTTAATCAACAGCATTATATAATATCGTTGTTATTAAGCAAAACACTTACCTGTATAAATCATTCAGCATATCGACAATTTCGATTGGTTCACTTTGAGCTCCTATAGTAGTAAACCCAACGATATCACTAAAATAGATTGTGACGTTAGCAAAATGTTCCGCAGTTAGAGATTTTCCTGCTTTTAAGTCATTTACAATTTTTTTGGGCAGCATTTGATAAAGCAGATTGTCAGTTCGTTTTTTCTCCTTGGCAAGTTCTTCCTTTTTAACCCTTACTTTATGCGCATAATTTGACAAATCGCCCGTCAATTTTGCAACGCAATATAAATACCATGTTGACAGAATGCCACTTACGAGGATAGCAACGATCAATACCGAGAGAAAAAGTGAAAATTCAAATTGTATATTTTGTTGAAGTTCTTCCAATGAGGACTGGATTCTGAGGTTTATTTTTTCTCGGAAATCAAAGAAAATATCGATATATATTGTCATATTTGAAAACCACTGTATACTTTCATTTTCCCTTTCTTCTAAACTTAGAACAGAACAATGTGTTTCATAGTTCATAAAAAGTTGATATGTATCAAGACTGTAAATGAAATCAGACAGATTTGGTGAATTTTCTTGCATCTGGATAAACTGTGTTTCAATGGTTTCATCATAGTACGTTGTGGTATCGAAAAACGCCAATGACCTGCCTTTTGATTTCATATAATGATTCTCCAAATCGTTTGATAACCAGCCACAACCGGAAAAGAAAATAGTTCCTAATGCTCTCTGGATTCCTACATTATCTGTCCACGAAAGAAGAGTGCCACTTGCGACAAACAGCCGATGCACGGATGAATCATCTGGAGTCACTACTGACTGTGTAACGAACTTCATTAAAGATTGTGTTAACGCACTGTAGTAGTCAAGATTCTGCAGGAAAGTAATCGTTTTGTTGTCGATTTTATTTCTGTGCTCTGCCAGCGATGTCAGCATATCTTGAAACGTCCAGAGCGTTTTCGAGAACACTATGCCTCTGCTTGGCCATGGAACTTTATTGGCAGTTCTGTCTGTACTGGCTCTTAAATTCTGAAGCTTGTCAAATATTGTCGAAGAAATATTGGAAGAACCGAGAAATGACGTTGACATTCCTCGCTCTCGCTGTAAATGTTGAACTAATTCACTAAATTCTAATCCATCAGCAATACTTTTCATTGCTCTATTTGTAGCTATAAGAACATTATTGGCTCGGTTCAAAGAAAAAGCAGAAAGCATCAGCATGGCAGAAATGGGAGCAATGATAACCAGAAACATTTTCCAGTGGTGACACAATCTCTTTATTGTAGAGGATTTCTGATCTTCTAAAACAGTGTCCAGTAGTTTTCTGTCTTTTTCTGTAGAACTTCCAATGCTTGACGCTCTTGAGCCGATATCAAAAGCTAGATCCGGACTTACCTTGGCATTTTTTAATTTTGACCACATAGTAGAAAATCTGCAAAGGAATATATTTGTTGTTTAAATGAGTGTCAGCTATACGAAAAAAAAACATTTGTCAGCTTGAATGAGTTTCAGATTAAAAAAAATCATTTTTAACCAGTTGGTCGAACCAGTCGTAGGCATCTGTGAATAAAAGGCATAGATACCGTCTTCAATTATAAAATTCAACATTAATACTATGAGAAGATAGTAAGAACAATGCATAGTAGGTTGGATTTGATTAGGATTAATAACGATATATATTCGAGACTATACAAGAATGATTTTCAGATTTAGAAGTATGCAATCGGCAACATTTGTATAAAAATATCGTAATATTTGAGACTTTTCATCTTCTTTTAACTATGGAAATTTTAAATTTAGAAGTATATATTTTTATGACTTTCAAACTTATAACAACAACATCAACTGAATATACCTTTAAATGTTTATGATTTGAAAATGATAAGCATTTTATACAGGATTATGTTTATTTTAGAACTTAACATCGCAGTTTTACCTATGGGATTTTTCTTCCATGTCATGCATCAGGAACCTATTACTTTGGTTATGACGTTACATGTATGTCTTCAGACGTCTTTGAAAAAAAAAACAAATCCAATTATGGTATCTTTGATGAAACTGACGAGCAGGAATAAATGCAGATTCTGCAGGGCTATGCTTTATATAATTAGCATTAATGAAGAGTCTCCCAATCAATTATATTACATCTGATTCGATGTCTGCAAAAATCAAATAAGTCGTCTAAATTGCAACTAATGTCTGCAAAGTCTAATTAGATACGAAAAGAGTGCAGTTTATAGGACGCCAGTAGCCTTTGAACTTTTTGACTTTGATGTCGTGTTTGTTTGTAATTAATGCATTTAGAAGTGGTCCCTGCCGTCGAATTTGGCTTCTCATTTCGATTTGTTTGGATTTGAGTGCTTCCTTTGCAATATTTGAATCTTTGACTTCCTATGTTTCAGTTCTAATGCTACTGATGACAGGTTACTCCTTGAAATGTATATACAGCATACCTAAATTTTCCATACTTCTCTAACATTGGTAATTTTGTATTTTGACCGTAAAACACGTATCGCCATCAACATTTCCGATTTGGGTGAAAGTAGTTAACTAGCTATTCAAAGTAAATCTTAAATGGAATATTGATGTTACTTGTAACAAAACAACATGTGAAACGTTGTCGACTTTATAACATACAGATTTTGATGTTAAACCCTGTATTTATTCAGCATTTAAAAGAGTTGATGTCTTTTTTCGCGATTTGACCCTTACGTGATCCAGGTTTCTGTTTAAACTTACCCGTGCAAATCCCTTTATTAAATACTGTTTAAGTTTGTACTCGTCTTTGTACCGTACAACAATGTGCCAAATCTGAAAGGGTTCGACAATACCCACCAAAAGTTGTCGGTTATTTTCCGGGCACACTGTCTTCCTCAGCCAATAAAACTTATATCAACTGAAATATTAATAATTGTATAAAAATAACCTTTCCTTTTTAATTTATTGACTTTGTTCGTTTTATTTATATAACAAATTAAATATCCTCTTATATTCAGTTATTTTGACCACGCTTATACAGTGGGAGAAACTTTTGTAATCCTGTAGAGTACTTCAACGATGGTATATTATTAACACCAAACAGTATTAATTATTCGGTTACCTTTTATTATCAACATGTCCGAAGTACTTCGGATTACTTCTTGCTTTAGTTGATGTTTCTCTTGCTTTGTTTTATGCCTGGATTGCTCTCTAATGTTAAACATAATGGCAGTCATCTTGCAACTCGCTACATAAGACCTATGATATATATTTGTTTTTATACAGAAATTCGGTTTCCGTTCCGTGCTTTGGTTTAGAGCTATACCAATGTATAGTTTCGTTCTTCGACAGAAATAAGAGCTCTGAGGACTTTCTTTGAAACCACCATTCTAAATTATTCGCATTTCAAACTCAAAATATAAACCTATAATTCAATTAATTGAATACGGTTAAAAGATATGTAGATGAAATCTGTAAACCTTAAGTACTCAATTATGAGACATATTAAAAAAATGTTTAATCATAATTTGTTATGGGTGGGTCTAGCCATTTCTTTTACGTCTTCGCATGTAATGTCACATTTGGTTTAGAACAAATAGGATTTTGATACCTATACAATGTCAGCGTTCGGTACAAGATTACAAATTAACGCAACATGAAAGTTTTTCCGTTTCTGCATTTGATTAAAGTAAATAAGTTTTAGTCAGATCTAAGCAGCAGTTTTAGATCATGTTTAAGATCATTGCTGAATTTAAAAAATAAATTAATGAAGATGGGCGAAAGATAAATAATTTTGATAAGACACTGAACAGTAACTTTATTTTTAAAAGGGGGCGCTGTGATTCTTCTGGAAACTGTCTGGTTTTCTTTACAAGTATCAGTCCTAGATTAAACCTTAAAGAAATAATATGGCGAAAAAATATATTATAATTTTCTTTCGGATGCAAATTATAAAATATATGAAACACATGAAAGTTTCAGCAAATTAAATGACCGGTGCCTTATACACCGACTACCTTGAAAATTGTAGGAATCTTTTAACAACAACGAATATTAAGCTACAAGCCGTCAAGAAATAAACAAAATGAATAACCATTTAGAAGAATGAGTGATTATAAGATATACATATATATAATAATAGGTGTTAAAATATTGCCTAACGATAGCACTGCAAGCATTTTTGGAAGTCATAAATTTCTAAATGTTGCTTATTCCCAGAATATTTTGACATCACAAACAGATAATTCAACATTGCAGTGATTTTAATAACGATATTTGCGCTAAAAATCAATGACAATATTTCAACCTATGACAGAGCAATTCCTTTTCATATGAGCCAATGTTCAGAATGTTAAGATGCAGAGTGTTTGTTTCTGCATTTTGCATACAGTAAAATTATATCCAACAAGTCTTTATCATCACTGATCATTCTACAAAATCTGATTCGTGCAGAGCAAGAAAATTAATTTTATCCAATGGCCAGACAGTGGCCCAGAATATTTTTTCACTAAAGATGCTGGCCAGATTTATTTTTACAAAAATCAGGATCAGAAATTTTTTTCTACAAAATCCCAGCCCAGAATATCAAATGGTCTGTGCATTAAGATAACCATCCAATAAACTATCCAGTTATACCAAAAGGAATTCGAAGATACCAAAGGGGCAGACAGAAATCATTAAGTCGGAAGACAGACAAGACCATGGCCAA
>JARWCS010339963.1:0-11614 GCA_034783895.1 Geukensia demissa | reverse complement strand
AAAAACCTACCTTCATACTTTAACCCTTACTTAACTTTTTCAAAACCAATTTTTAATTTTGTTTCAAAACTGAGTGTAAGAATATTCTTGTACTGTGTGGAGGTCCTAAAATGCTGGGAGCTCCGTGCTGCAGTAATATGCTCTTATTTATTATCGGAAATGTATGTTGAAAAGATACAATTATCTTATTGTTATCTCCATTACCGACTGAACTGTTTATTTCATCATTGTTCCATGAATTTAACTAAAAATTCATAAAGTTTGACTGATCCTCTAATTTTGGCCCCTAACCTGATGACGGTAAACCCAGAACGCAGTTAAAATGTGGCTTTTAAACATTTGCTATAAACTTACGTACGATGTGGATCGTATATTTCTTGCATATATTCCATATACTTTCTTTTAAAAATTGTGTATTTGCTTAGGTTTGAAAATTCATTTGACCTCCTGTGCTTCAATAAAATTGTTATTTCACTTCGTATAATAATGATCTTACCTTTTTGCGTTTGGTTCAAGTATTGAAATAAACTTGTGATCCATCTCATGCTTGTCTCCCATGTAGCACATTGTGCACAAGTCCACGTTTTGACATTTGGCGCATTTCCATCGTATGCCTGTGACAGGTTCTTCGCATATTTCACATTCGCAGTTATGTTCAATTCCTAAAGTTATAAAACGTAGTAAAACAAATCAACATGTAGTTTTAGTTTTAAAAAAGTTCTCAAGTTTGCAGTTTCTCAAAGTTTTAATTGTATTGGTTGAGGTGTGTATGGTCTTTTCAACTTAAATTTACCAAACAAAATTCAAACTCGAATCAATTACTGCATTTAGTTATTGAGATATTGTTATGGAGAACTGTTGTTTCCAAGGACAAGGAAAACATGTATAACAGGGGCCGATTTTTTCCCTGTATATTTAAAACCATGAATCTGTTCGGATAAAATTAATGGAATCATGCAAGTTAATGCAAAACTACATTTTTTAGACAGTGACCAATACTGACAAAAACAACGTAAAGCAAAAGATACATCAATGACATCGACTCCTGACTTGGGACAGGCACATGTTGTGGGGTTAAACATATTTTAATGGTACCAAACCTTTTCCCACATCGAGACCAAAACAAATTCAAAGAAAAAAACAGCCGTAAAAGACATTCTATAAAAATCATGTCTGGACTTTGATCTCAAAGTTTAAAAATCTAAAACATCTGATGATTTTCTAATCAATTCATAACACAATTCAACCATGGTAGACTTGTATTTTAAAACGATTTAAACATTTACACAAATTTAGGTTATGACTTCGTGCAAAGATCAAAATAAAAACAAATGAAACATCACAAAGCAATTTTTATATTATCTCGTACCCTTTTTAGTTTGATGTGAAAAATATTTGTTTTTAATAATTATACTGACAACACGTAATCTTAACAGATAATTTAACTAAATCTTGACCAATGTTTATTCAGCTAATGAAATTGCAATAAATGCAATGTAAACTAAACTAATCGTTTATTTTCGGAAAAACAGAATAGAGTTACCTCGTGTAATGATTGTTTTTGAAAAAAAAGGTTTAAAATTTTTAAAACAAGTTTGTGATATGAATACCTGTCAACATATTTAAAAGCATATGGAAAGCAAATTCTGTACCTTTTTATGTATTTCGACATAAAAAAAAACTGTCTTAATAGTGACACCGACAACAAGTTTCATACATCCAATGAATTTAAGGCAAACTCAATGTAAAAAAGAATGGTTGTTCATTTCAAATTGATGCAGTCAATAAAATTAAATTCTGTCAGCGCATTGACGAAGATATGACTATATCATAGGGCTACATTCATGCAACAATTGAAATGAGCACAAACTGACACTAAATGAAGGATCTTGTACATTTTGAATAAGTGAGGTCAACAACATTTGGCGTTTTTCTTTTAATAATTCTGCCAACAATTCATCCAGTTTGTAATTAGTCTATGCCAAATTAATTACTTGTTCGTTGGACCGCCCGCATGTCCGAAATCGTCGGAAAGAAAAAAATTCTTTTTTGGCCGCCCGCATCACAAACGTTATGGCCCGCGTCCAATTCCGGAGTTTGCAATAAAAAAAATCTTAATCACTAAAGCGTTTGTACTGGTGATTAATAGCGACAAAATGACCTTTATACAAACAGACATGAAATTCCCTATGAAATGTTATCTGTCATTGTTACTGTCATTGTTTAGTTCCTAAAGTAAATTCTTTTGATATTCATGTATGTCACAACTAAAGTTTGTTTATCGTATTGCAGTAAACATATTTGATTGAAACTCAAAACTGATACTACACACAAAGCAGAGACCGTTAAGGTGGCTCGCGGCTTTTAAATTTCGCGCCCACTGCGCAGCAGTTACTGCGCATACGAATCGTAAACAAGTCCGATGTCATAAACATAATAAAATTCTGTTTGAGGTCATGTAGAATATTTGAAATAAGATTTTCAAGTAAAATAAGTAAAAATATACTGAAATAATAAAGTGACATCTAGAAATGTTTAATTTAAATCGATGTCGTAATCGAAAAGTCCACACTTCCAGTTTTAAGTAAACATGATGTCCGTGCCGAGGGTTTACAACAAAATTTGTGAAGATATGTGGACAGCTTTTTGTAAAAACCAACTTGATGCTAGGTAACTGTAAACTGCTGGCGTCAGTTGAGTTGATTATGAAGCATTGCAATGCATGTTATATGTCTCCTGTTATGAAGTTAAAACTCTTTTCAATTAGTCAATTTCGCGATTTACAACTAAAGAGCTGGGAAGGGGATCACAGCCACAGGCTTGGGAAATTAATTTGATAACCAAATTAAACACCCAAAAATTACCACATGAATATAAATTGCCAGAAGCATTCTAAAAAACAATGTTTGGTTGCTTTCAGATGCTTCCAATAGTATGTGATTACTTAAGTCGCTGTGGGAAATTACAAGAAGAATTACAGTCAGCCATGACACGTGTTTGTTTATATTGAAACCGGAAGTCCGATAAATATGTGCGATAATTACTACATCACAAAATTAATACACATGTGCCATTAGTCTCCGATTAATCTTGAAACCCGAGTCAGTATCTTTAGAGACATTCGTCATATCGCAGGAGTAAAATCTACGGAACGGAAATATTATCAAATGCTGCCAGGTTATACATCGATCGAGAATAAACGAAATTCGAAATCGAGGTCATGGGTCAGGAGAATAATTATGCGCGGTCATCACTACGTCACGAAACTAATACACATATGACACGACATGACGGCGTATTTATAATTTCTATTCTTAATTACCAAGTGGCACCTTTCACCAAAATAGCACATTTTAAAATTAAATATTCCTCATTATATTTCTTGTGCCATTTTAGCTCATAAAAGTCGCTTTAAATCTATTAAAATGTGCTTTTGCACCAGTATAAAGTAGAATCATGTTGATTTGCACACATAGTATGATGGACACGCATCCTAAGCTGAAAATGCCACTGGCAGCATTAACAGATCTAGGATCTGTTAAAAATGTAACAAAATATTGGCTAATTTAGTTTTGATATAAATTATTGAACTGAGAGTCAATGTTGATAATAGGAAAGAAGACAATATCCAAAGACATTAAACTAATGTTTTAAAATTATGTATAAGTTAATTCAAGTAATTGACAAGTCCCAATAGGTTGTGTTTAAATTTACAAGCTTTATTTACCACATTTCCTTGTTAGTTTTAGTATAATATCCCATTTTTGATCAATTTCTGCAAGTGCAACCAAACTTTAAAATTATATCTTTATGTTTATGACAAAATTTGTTAAATATTGCAACAATTTATGGAAACATCACTGCATATTCCAAACGGACAAGTTAATTTTTTGTTGTTGGAGTGCAGCCTCTCTGACATTTACTCCACATCATATCATTTTCAAGTTGAGAAATATATACACAGTATAAAGGAGCCAAAGGGACGACATGTCATCTTATTAGCTTGTTTTATTCAGTAATGAAAGAATATGGAATATATGCCAGATAGACACAATCCACATTTTACACATGTTTATAAAAAAATATTCAGAAGCCAAATAATCTGTGTGTAAATCACTTTTCTTGATTTACCCTCATCAGACACACTAGGGCCCAAAAAGCAGGAAGATCAGTCTCTAAATAAAAGTATCATTTGTAATGTTACCTAATTATTTTCCGTCTATTATGTGGATGTATTTTCTCCCCTTGTTTTCGATCAATCTCCATTAATTTTTTATACAGATCAACAGTGTTTTCTCCTTCCAAGGACTCTCTAAATGAAGACCTGGTATTATCAGATGTTTCCTCTTTCTCATTTGGGTCATTTTCTGTGATGTCAGCTGAAGACAACTTCTGACGTTTTAATACTGGTGTAGACAAATTACTGGCAGCTCTTTCAATATCCTGTAACAAAAGAAATTAGAGTTATCTCCCTTATACCAAAAAAACCTTGAAACTTCTTTGATTTGTTAATATTTTACTGATTACCATAACTGAGGAGTTTTGACTAAGTTGGTCAATGGGCAAGAAAAATTCATAGTAAGTAGCCTGCTGGGCAAATCACAACTGCCAAACAAAATACTTACTTAATTGTTTTAGGGGTAAGTGATTTTTATCATTGACTTGCCATTCAAATTCTGATGTCATACGACAACTGAGGAACATTCAAAATCTAGATGTTAGTTTATAACAATCCTTCAAGATTGGGTCATCACATTTTGTTTCAAGAACTTTCAATTATTTTTTATGCCACTTAAGAATATGACAATATTTGATGAAATTAATTGATGATATTTATTCTGTCATGATAAATACCCGACTCCCTATATACATTATTTACCCACCATTACAGAATACATGTGGTCTATAAACACACCAAACTCCTTAACAAACAAGATGGGGTCAGGGAGGTGAGAGCCTTTGACAATTACGATCAAATTTATATCTATAGGAGCAATATGAGAAATCTGGGAGGACATGTCTTTCTGTCTCCATGTACATGTTTTAAAAAAAGGGTAAAATGGACAGGAAAGGGGAAAAACAGTATAAAAGAATCAGGTATGAAATCTACATTTTAACAACAACGTGTGGTTTTTTGGCTGATTTTTTAGTGTACAATGCACCCTCTCTTCCCAATCCAAATCATATTCATTGCAGTTTACATTATTTATGTACTGTAACAATATATTTTCACAGTGAAACAGAAAACCAGAAATAGACATATCAGTGGTTTATTTCAAGTGCATGTCAAATTGACCTTTCACTACAATTATGAATGCACCTTTGGAACTTTCCCATGCCAATCTACCTCCATCCAGGTGGTATGCATTTTATATATTAGATGTCAGAGTGACCCATAAAGATATCCCCTAGTGTGACTAATTGATAAACATATTAACCCCTTATTAGCTTGATTACACAACAAATCAAATATTAATTACTGTCAGATATATCAGGTAATAGTTAACTGTTGCTGATGGGGGTGCTAATTTCCAATGTTTTTGTGGTGTATTAAATGCCCAAATGAAATACATGTAGGTGCCATGAACTCAGACTCAGAAGCCCATAGTTTTATTAATAACCTATCAACAGTAGAGTTTAAGGAAACTTAAATTCCAAAATCAAAAACAGCTTTGTACAAAAAATCATTCATTTACGTATATCTAACAGCTGTCTTAATATAAATTTAGGTAGATATAAAAATATACCAGTAGAAAGAAGATTATGTCCCTTATGCATAATTAAACCACTTTATAATAAAATGTAATTTTATGTCAAAACTGTGAGAAGATTTATATAATGAATTGGCTTCAGTAATACCCTCATTCACAGAAATGAATGATCACGAAAAATTTAACTTCTATTGACATTTGTAAAATATGTGTATCTGGGGTATATAGAATGTATACTTTAAATATTTTTATGAAGGGCTTATAGTAACTTTGAAAGAAAATACATGTAAATTAAGTCATAATCCTTATGATGTGGATTTTATACCAATAAAACATTTGATTTGATTTTTATTTATTATGGAATAAACTTCCATCATTCAGAGTAAAATATCTTCAGGACTTTAAATTTTCAAATGTAGCTATACAAATGTAACTAATGTTAATTACCTTTCATTGTTCAGCTTATTCTTATATATTTTTGTGTCTTCTTTTAATTTGATTTTTAGGCATCCTGGAGGATTAGTTGTAACTAACCGTATCATTATATTTTATTACTTTTATAAGTAGTAATTAGATAATTGAAGACAATGCATAGAAAGCAACGTTTTTGGTGAACCCCTGCATTGGTAATCGTCAGTTTAACCACAAATGTTTGACTTAATGTTAGAAATAATTGAAAAATTGAATAATTTTCTGATTAAAATTTTTAATCAAAGATTAGAAAAGATTAAGGAGGTTTATGCTAATACACACTATAGTTATAGTATAATTTTGTGGCTATTCTGAGTATGTAAAATATTCATGTAATGGACATGGTTTAATAAGTTGTTTTTTTAATTAATTTAGTATATAATGTATGATAGTTTGTTGTCCTTACTTATAACCAGAAAAATATTCATACTATTTTAGTACTACATATTCAAAGGGGAAAAGCCCATGATATCCCTTAAAATAAAATGATTTGCAAAGGGGAATAATCCACAAAACTAAGGCATTGTTCTACAGTTTTGACATCATAATGCAATCCTATGTAAATTTTAGCATTTTTCAGAGTTTTGGACTGAACATATAGGTGTATAAAGTTCTGCACATGTTATATATCACTGCATTTGTTCCATAGATTTTATAACCTAATGCACAGTTAAATGCACTGAGTGTTCAGTCTTTAGATTGCAAAATTGTTTTTCATTGTAATTCCATGCTGCCCCTTGTGGGTCCAGAATTATTTTATTCTATTCTATTCAATTATTCTAGTGCATTGTTGTAACATGTTTTGAAGTATTTACTAACTGGCCATTCCAATTTAATGCACTACAATGAGTCAGTCACACAGACAACACTCCAAACAATTTTTTTATTCATATTTTTGCTGGGAAATGAGATTCCCATTCATATTTTTTCTTATGTTTTTTTGCCATTTATCACTTTCATTTCATGCGGTTTCAAGTATGTTTTTTAAGCCTCCCACTCCAAAATTCATGTCAAACTGTATTTCTACAAATTAAGTTAAAAATTTAAGGCATGATATGAATGCATTTCATCACATGATTTTTTACAACTTAAGCCCCATTTTACATAATTTATAGTGATAACATTTACAAGTTGTCCAATTACAACCAGCTGATTTCCAGTGTGTGGTTAATGTTTGAATGGGATTGCTGTGTTTTTGTTTTGTCTGGGAAATTTCTTCCTAAATCTATGGGGGGTCATTCTTTAGATGATTTACAGTTGGGGTGTTGATGGGTGAGAGGAAACAGCTCACCTGTAAACTGGTAAATCAGCTGATATTAATTGACTTTATGGTTTTACACTATGTTATACAGTATGGGAATTCTAATACAAGACTATACTATTACATTATGTAACCCAGTCAATTCAGTACATTGGAAAACACACAATGGGATGGTATTCAATGTATAACAATGTCAAATTCAGCATCCTTAGAGAAAAATGGGATGGTATTCAATGTATAACAATGTCAAATTCAGCATCCTTAGAGAACACATAATGGGATGGTATTCAATGTATAACAATGTCAAATGGAGAACACACAATGGGATGGTACACACTTTATAACAATGTCAAATTCAGCATCCTTGGAGAACACAAAATGGGGTGGTTTACAATATAACAATGTCAAAATCAGTATATGGGTTCCAGTTCCTTGGAGAATACACAATGGGATGGTACACAAATTGAGTGTCAAGTGTCAAATTTCTGGGAGAAGACATAATGGGATGGTACATCATGCACAATGTCAAATTCACTGTCCCAGTGTCAAGACATAATGGGATTGTACACACTGTAACAATGTCAAAATAGTTTATGGGTCCCAGTTCTGTGGAGAACACATAATGGGATGGTTCACAATATAACAATGTCAAATTCGGTCCTACTTCCCTTTAGCCAAACTACTGTTATATTGAGCCAGTTTATTTTTCAGTCAGGCTGTCAGTAAATGATTACATTACATTACAATGTCAAATAGTTAATTTTATCAATATATGAGTTTCCTAGTGACACTTTTTAATCAAAATATACATTTGCTGTAGGAATCTGACACCATTTTGATACAACTAAACTTATATACATAGTTCCGATGTGACATCACAACAAGCTACTGACCAATCAGATTTCGCCATTCATTTTACCTGTACTGTTATTTGGGGTGAAACATACCAAACACCTCGGGTATATACATTGGTGTAAGACAAATTTCAAACATATTTGTTTTTAATTATATTGCATTTTAATAAAACATTGTTTTTCACATTTACTTTACTATTGGTGATATGTTTTTTGAGTTTCATTAATATCTATATGATAATAGTTGAATAAATAAGGAAAATATGTTGCCTAAAGGCAAGGTAAAAACCCGAGAATTAGAGATGTTTCACCCCAAACAAAACAAAGTACCAGGATGATCGGAATTATGTATATACATGTATGGGAAATTTAAAAAATTATTGATACAAGAGGGAGCAGGAACCATGACAGACAAGACTTCTTCAGAGGGCATATTTTTCTATTAAATTTTCTTACATTGTTAAAAAGTTATAGCCTAAAATCCATCAAATCGCTTCACGTTGGTCACCATGTTTTTTGTTAATAGATGCACAAGAGTCACCAAAGGCATGTAGTGCTATGGTTTTTTAAATTATATGTTTTGACAGATAATATAAATAGAATTTGGTAAAAGGTAATGATGTTATGCACACAAGCCTGTCCACTGCTATAAAATTTTAAAATTTGATAGAAAAATGTGTCCTCTGATGGAGTTTTGCCTGTCATGAGGTTACCACATGATCTTTTTTCAGAAACTTGCTGTGGAAGGCATATGGGGTTCACTTTGAAAATTTCCTAATAAACTTAAACAGTGTTGAGATAGGATTTGATGGAGGCTCAAACAAAAAATCTCACAGGAATCAATCCTTTATACCCTATTTGGCTATAGATTATACGCTATCTTTTACCCACCCTAAAAACATTTCAAGGAGTTAAGGGTGTGTACAATGTACCACTATGTGATTAAGAAGTTTTGTGATTTTTCTCAAAGTTGTCAGATTGGCTATTCGTCTCCCTTTTTGACGATGTTTTAAGAAAAGAAGGTTTTTGGCAATACATGAAATATATTTCAACTTTCCCCCACTTGAATCCATTTTGTTCTATCAGTAATAGGTATTTTCTTTCATATATCGACACGAGAGAATTACGTTTACACTTGCCGCCATTTGTAAAATAACAAAACAAAACATCATGTAATCGTAAAGTGATAGAAGTTTCAACAGTAGTTTAAGTATCTCTCGGTTATCAAAAGGTAGCTGATTATTGTTCACTTTTGTTAAATTTCAGTAAAAAATGATTAAAACAGTTTCTTTTTGCTTGAAAGTTAAAAATAATGGAGATAAATTCAGCACGGATTGGTTGCTGTTCCGGACTTAACTCGGAAAGATATTTTTATCGCACTGTCACTTCCAGGTTGTAAATTAGTCATTATTTTCTAAAAATTCTTTGCTATTTAAGCTTATTTTTTTAATAAAAAGTTGTTGAAACTGTTAAATAAGAAGAAATGAAGACTGGATCAACGAACAAACAACATATTTACCGGACAGTGCTGAAAACTTGTACGATCATGACGATCTTTACTGGGACATTCTTAACAAAAGTCCTCGCGTATAATATATACGAACTAGACTTTTTCCTAGGTTTTTGGGGCTAAAAAGGCCCCGCGTATAATGTATATATGCGTATTATCTATAGCAAACTACAGTAAATAATTTACACATTTTAAATTTTTTGGCTTCTGACATGACCGGAAAGCAGCCAAAGGTATTGAATCAGGATCCTATACTTAATTGAACTTCTCCTTCAAACAAATTAAATCTTTCATTAAAACCTTTAAAACAACCAGAAACCAAAAAAGATTTTTTTCCCTTGGAAAAGTTCATTTTTACTACGAGCGACAACTTCAGATATTGGTGGTACATTAACTGGACAAACTTGTGACCACAGTTCCTGACTTGGGACAGGCACATGAGACATGTGGTGGGGTTCAACTAGTTTAGTGGGTACCCAACCCTCTCCCAACTAGTGATCATGGGAAAAAATCAAAGAAAACAAAAGCAGTTACAGATGAACTATAAAAATCAAACAGAAAGTCACCCAATCCGACTTGAGATTACCTTAATTACAATAAATATACTTACATCTGGTTAAAAATGTACATTTTTTATATTTGCAACTAAGCGTATCAGAAAAGAAGGAAATACTTGTCATTACTAAGTGTTTGATAACATAACAGTAAGATAATGAAAAGTCCATTTGAAAGACCTCGTTTATGTGTTATCATGTATTTTGTTATTCAGTGCAGGTTTTCTAAAATTTTCATAAAAATATCCAGTAATAAAAATGTATTATTTTACTCAAAAAAGGATGGAAGAGTGGACAGAATAGAAGATGGAGTAGAACTAGTACTGAAAAACCACAAACAAGAAATTGTAAGTCATTTCGATATGATAGATACACTAACCAGAGGCTCCCTGAAGCCGTTAATTGACAACAACACAGAAAATGAATGCCATATTAATGGCTTTCTTAATGGATTGAATAATTTATGAGATGTATTTTTCCAACATAAAGACTCATTGAATTTTATATATATAATGTGTTTTCTATAGTGTCCTATATTCTGGCTGGCATGTTGAATAGCTGTTTGCATAAAACATTTTAGTTTAAGACCACCAAATATTCATTTATGCCACAAAAATATTCAATCAGCTAATGGTTTCTGATGAGAAGATTAAATTGTCTGACTAGTCATTACATTGCATGTACCTGCCCCTGATGACCATGTTTAATTTCAAGAGGAAACAAATATTAAAATTATTTAGAAGACCAACCAGGGAACATTGCTTAAAGTTCAGGTGAAATAATTCATTCAGACCAATGTCCAAAATTCCCATTAAGTCATTTGTTATGTTCAGTCAGGGAAGCAATTTTGAATTTCAATCTACACCAAAAGAACATTTTGACAAAAGACTATCCATGATATATTCCTATACTGCAAATTCAATTAGAAAGTTTGTGACAAGAAAAAAAATGACTAAATTGCCAAAGAGTCCTTTGTTAATCTATGTTGAGAACTGAAACTTTGATAGGGGACAACCCAATGATAAATTATACATGTACCACAAAAAAAACTCATTCAGCTGATGGGTTTTAAAAGAAGGTTATTAAGATTTGTCAATCAGAATGCATTATGTGACTCTGGTGGCCATTTTGAATTTCTGATTGGAACCCAAATTATAATTCTGGCAGAGGAACATCTAATTATATAAAAATAGGAGATGTGGCATGATTGTCCATGAGACAGCCACCCACCAAATGACAGTAGAATTTAAACT
>JARWCS010339952.1:0-11617 GCA_034783895.1 Geukensia demissa | reverse complement strand
ATTTCTTCAAAATTTCAATATGGATGAAATATTTTGAACATAAAGAAGCTGCTGAGCAAGTTTCACTCATATCCATAAAGATTTGACAAAACTATGGGAGTTTTGAAAAAGTGTGGACGCCGCCATCGCCGCCGACGACAACAGAATTTGGACTGCTATGTCTCGCCTTCAGCGACTTTTGTCGCAGGCGAGACAAAAATCACACACAGTTCCCTCTTGCCTTATATTCAGATTTGCCATTTGCCACGTGTACTGACTTGACCCTTTGGTTTTCTCCCGCTTCCTCTTTTAAATGTAACAAAACTGTGAAAAAATTACAATTAAAATGACTGTATGTGCTTACCTTTACTTTTTTTAGATTCACTCTCTAATTGTTCAATATATTTTTCTTTGTCTTCAAGACTGTAATCAGTCAACTGAACATTCAGTGTAGATGCTATTTTTTCTCGAACTCTGTCAGAAAATTCTTCAACATTTTCATTTGCTGATTTTTCCATAGCAGGTAAAATTCTAAAATAAAGAGATGACCATCAGTACCATTTCTATTTGTTTCATTTTACAGCCAGGAATATTTATATGATTGGAAAAAATTATAAGCACATTAAAATGTACTGTCTTTGATTAATTTTCCTCATGATCTACATTTAAATTTTCTCAGATGGATGATAGGACAATACTTATTGTGTTCATTAAAGGAATCAATTGCTCTAGCAATTCAATTTCAATTCCCTTTAATTGAAACCAACTGATATATAGGAATACTAGCACTTGATATGCTGTAAAATTAACTAAAATATGTTTGTTGATGTTTAAACAGCTTTTTTATAATCAAATGAGCAAGCAAGTAAACTGAAAGTTAAACTAATCTGTCTTAGCTTTCACTTTGTCAAAATACAACCTACATGTACATATGCTGATAATGAATCATACACCAGTAGATGACCCATTCTTGCTCAATTTCACCATACAGTTTTTTCTTGAATATGAATGCTGTTCAGCATTTGAAATACTGGTTTTGAAAGTCAAATACCTATGTAATTAAGTTTTGGAAAAAATTCCTACTCACTTTAATTTAAATATTGTATAAGGAAAAAACATGCTCCAAAAGAAATCTGTCCACCTGTTACTGGTCAGAGTTGTCTGAAAAAAAGATTTAATTTATTTCTGTACAATGTGGTCAATATTACAATCAATTATATTACACAGTATCGTAAGTATTGCAGCATGCATTAGAGCCATTATGTCAAAGTCAAGATTTTTATGAAATATCATACAATGTATACTGAACAACTTATTATCAATACATGTTTATTTCTGATGTATTTATTTTGTTTTTTTTTTGTTTCAACTGTGTTTGAACAAACAATACTTGACATTTAAAAAAAATGCAGCTTACTATAGCCAACTATAAACATCAGAGCAAACTCATTTTGCTCCAATATAACCCAGACCAGAGTTATGCTGCAATTATATATTCCATATTTGTTCTTTTAAATATTAAAATATAAAAATAACTACTATAATTAGACTTAAACTTATTTCCAAAAACACAAAGAGAAACATACCACTTTAATATCCAAAGGCCACCTTGTAGCCTGTATTGTAATCTGAAAAATATAATTCAATAATGTAAAAAAAAATATAAGTAAAATCCACTGGAAAGTGACAATCAGGTAAAAAAAAAGATATTTTATAACTAACTGGTCGATGCAGATCACATCTTTCTGATATATACTCCATATTCTTTCTTTTGAATGTTATTTGTCTTGTGCTGAGTGGAGGTCATAATAAACTTCCCTGTGCTTGAGTTGTATGCTGCTATTTAATTTCAGGTACTGAAATGTATGTTAAAAAGATACAGTTTACATCTTTCCAACATTGTAATCTGTTTCCCTGATTTGGCTTATCAGTGTACATTATGTCATGAACTGTGTATTGTCATTTGGTCCATTAATGTAACTAGAAATTCAGAAATGTCATACATTCCATATTTTTTCTTTTTAAAAGCAGCAATGATGCATATTCTCTAATCAAGAGGCTTTTTATAAAAGTTTCAAAAATATTTTGTGATATTTCAACCATATAAATTCAAATACCAAGCTCATACTTACCGGTTGGACGATGCTACCACAACTGAATGGAAATTTACTGAAAAAGCAAGCAAAGATATTTTTTTATCCACATTAATGAAAAATATAGTACATGTTATGTTATAGAAAAAGGTAGTTTTTTTTCACTTGTTTTAAGATTCTCCTAACATCATTGAGTAAAATTATCAACCCTATTGTTACCATAAAACTGACATAATATTCAAGTTTCACGACTGGAGAGCTTAAACAAATATTACTTTATGACAGACAAAGAAAATATATTTCCTTAGAGGTATAAGGTTGACTCGTTCCACACTGACCTTGTCTCACGAAACTACCCAATGTGAATGAAAACTCGTCCCATTATAAATCTTATCCCTTTGTAAACTTCCAATCAATGTAAGAATTATCATTTAATAATTAGAATTTCCTATATATCAAAGTTGTCAAATTAAATTTTTGCTTTGTTGTTGGCTTGGAAGTTGATTATTTATCATGTTTATTGTTAACTAGTAAAATATTTCATAAGAGCCTGTAAGTGTGGGGACCTTTCTTGGGGTTTTTCAGCCGCTTCTATTTAACACAACAACCAATCCAATCAGGGATTCTTACAGCAACAGAAAACAACATTCATAAAAGAATTACAAGTTTATGGTTCTAACAAATATTAGATCACAAGGTCAAATCATCCATGTGTTGACTCGACTGTGAAGAAATTTCATTAATGGCCATTTTCTTTCATTTTATTCAGATTCTAAACCAAAAATTCTGAAGAACTTCGAATAGGTATCTAAACTGGTTCTCTAAAATATAAATTCCTGTTTCTGATAAGTTATGGAACTAGTGTTTGACTCAATGTAAAGCTGGAAACCTGGTCAATATCCTCAGCGGCCTTGCAGTTGCCTTAGATATAGAATATTTGAAGTGAAGACTTGCGAAACAAAAATATTTCCCCAGGATCCCAGGTTAGACTCAATGTTTGTCCAGTTTTCCTTGTTTTGAAGAAAGTTTGCATTAGTGGTCAATGCAGGTTCATAACTCAATTATATGTTACATTGGGTTGACATTATCTAATCTTACTAATGAGTTTGAGATAACAATGGAGCAAGTTTACAGTGGTTCGATATTGGGAAGAGTTTACACTTGGAAAAACTTGAAATGGAAAGAGTTTACTCTAGGACAAGTTTGCAATGGACTGAGTTAACTACAATTCTTCCTTAGATACTCACTCAAATTTTAGTAATCCTTTCCTACCATTTGTAGTTGTTTTCTCCGGCCATAACAGAACTGGAAATTTATTACTATTTTCTACAAAATATTTATATTTTTTGCTTAATTCATCCAAATCAACTTCAAAGGTCTTTGGTTGCTCTGTTTAAAAATAAAAATGTATTCAAATGGCTGTGATAGCTCTTTAGACCTTTTATATTGGAACAAAATAATCAGAAAAAAAACAGAGATGAGTGTACTTACTTTTGAGATATACACATGGTTTGGCTGATAAGCAGGTGAAAATTTGGTTGGGAAAAATGTTTCTCTTTATTTTACAAAATATCTGTCTTTGTAGGTTCTGCGCTGTCTTAGTAGGTTCTATCTATAAAAACCACTTCATAAAAATTTCTCAAGTGGCATTTTAAAGTGTATTTAGTGAATTTAAGAAAAGAAAAGTGGCTATGAAATGGAGAAAACCAAAGGAATTTACAAATCTAACATAAATTGGTGAACATGAGCAGCAAACATCCTTATAAAGTAATTCATTCATCTATCTTACTTAACCAATAATAAAGTTATTTCCTTTGAACTGTAGAAAATTTTGATATTCAAAAAAAAATTTTTTAAAATAACATGCAAATGAGAAAATTATTAGGTCTACTGTCAGAGAAACTATTTCTTGTTCTCCAGAAATAAAATTTTACTACACACAGTACAAAACAACTGATAACTTACCTGATACATAAGTCTTTATATTATTCTCAAATGTGTCTGTTCCTTTTGTTATTCCAAAGTTCTTATATGCAAATATCCATTGTTCAAAACCAGACAGTCCTTGGTAATCTGGCTGTAAAATTAAGTAAACTTACATGCATTAATCTATCCCCATAAAAAAAGTTTAATAGTGATAACTTTCATGCTCATAGTGTAAAACAAAACATGATAAAAATCAATATAGTTTTGATAATATTGTTCCTTGACATGGAATGCCAGGTCATTGCAGTGACTGAATTTGTGTTCCATTTTTAATTTAGTTAATTGTCTTCTTGTTGTTTGAATTTAACAAAGATAAACATAATTTGTAATACTCACTCCGACTTGTACAGTTTACATGTTGTTTTTTTACATAATTTGTAAAACTCACTCCGACTTGTACAGTTCAAATGTTGCTTTTTGACTGAATTGAGGCAAACAAGAAAATTGTACAAGTTTAAGCTGTCAGAGTACAAAGAAGGAAACTTCATGAATTCGGTGACCTATTTCTAACATGCTATGTTTATTCCTTGATTTTATTTATGTATTTCTTCACATGAACATCCTCAAATTTAGTGGCAAAATGTGGTCTTATCATACCTTGCCCTTGTAAAAAACTTGTTAAAACCTGTGGCATGTTGTCTGTGTCAGTTATAAGTTAGGAATCATGACTATAAGATAGTGTGTTATATTGATAGATAACAGCATTTACCCATTAGGTATTAGGTGTATCATATGTGAATTTTTGCTATTTATAGCTTGCCACAAATTGGGATCAAAGGCCTGTTGGAAAGTTCTATGTTTTACATTTCTCAAATTAAGATTCCATTGGAGATGATACTCTTGATTTTTTACTCATATATTCTCCTTTTCAAATATATTTAACAAACAAAAGAAATTGTCCATATGAGTTAACTGTAGTATAGTTATGATTAAATTATGAACAATTACACTTTCAAAAAGTCCAAAAATTTGTGAGGATTAGTTGTTAAATTAATAATTCAGACATACTGAATTATTAACAATAGAAATACTTACAGTGTGACATGGCTGAATAAAATCAATAATCATATGATCTAGATGCGATATATAATTGGATACAAGTATTTTGGCTTTTTTCTTTTCATCCCTCTTATCTTCCTGTACCATTATGTGTATTCCAACAACAGCAAAGATAGATTTTAAAATAAAGCTACAAAAGATTAATTTATGGTAATTCAACATTTGACATTCAAATCTGATGCCAAATTATAATTATACTAACTTTTTCAAAAGCATATAAAAAGAAAAAAATGTTTGTTCTATGTTCAAGGCCAAGTTAATCAACTTAAACTCGTGCATGTTATATACATGTACCGGGTAATAACTTTGGATAAAATAATTCCAGTTCTGATCAAAAATATTTCTGGATATATATGTATAAAAATGAATTATCTAATCCCTTTGGTTTTTACTTCAAATTAATTATGTTAGGGTATAACAACATTTACTCAACTGCAGAGTGGCTTGATTAATGGAAACACAGGGTTTTTCTTGACCCAACAGAATTGTTTCAATTGTTATACATTTTTGTGGTTGTTTGTTTGTGTTTTTGAGATTGGGGTTCAACATCACTTTCAACAATATTTAAGTCATATCGGGGCAGTCAGTTTTACTGGTAGAGAAAGCCCGAGTACCTGTAGAGAACAACCCACCTTGGGCAGTAACCAACAAACCTTATCACTTGCGATGCAAGTGAAATGAAACCTTTTTTATGTGCTACACAGTCAGGCATGAACGCACTCCGTATAGATGGTAGGCTACAGTGATCTGTATAGGTCAGTTTAAATCATGCTAGGCTACAGTGATCTGTATTGTGATAGGCTACAGTGATCTGTATTGTGATAGGCTACAGTGATCTGAACAGGTAAGTTTAAATGACATACCAAGACCCCAAATTTATTGGTTGTAATTAACTTAAACTATAGCAATAATCTGTCAACTTTTCCAATTTCAATGAAGATCAGGACTGACGACAATGCTTTGATTAATTGAAATGCTTTGTTTACAATGGCTAATACTTCATGAATATTCAGGATGACAGCTTACTGATGTGAAATAAAAGTATGAACCATTCCTTGTACTAGACAACATGCCAGGATGAAATGCTAATCCACATGTTAAATGTTATAACCCATCAAGATAACAGTTCACAGGAAGACATGTCATCCTACCAACATGACCAAGACATTTTATTCTGGCATTGAAAAAGCCAGTCTTTGCTCATATTTCTAAATCCAACATATTCATTGTTGAAGCAGCAAATGCCAATTTTAATGTCTCTGGCTTAACCTAGTTGGGTATATAAACCTATGACTTTCTACACTCCCAAGCAATCAGTTGAATAATATGGTAATTACACAAACATGAATTTTAATTCAGAGGTCTACCAAGAACACTGCAAGCTCAGAAGATTTCAATCTGGTTATTACCTTGTAGCTGCAGATTTGGGTAAAATACATGATATTAACAATCCATGGAGTGCAATAAACAATCTGATGATGACTAGTACCAAACCAAATGGAAAGTAGAATATCGTCAAGACAACTGAACCTGGATCTGGAAATCTGAAATAGAAACAGACTGTAATTAGGTAAACTACAAATCCAACTTATAGACAAGGTGCTCTCTCTGTGGTAGAAAATAAGCATGGTTATTTCTTAACCTGTGGAATATATTGAGATACCACTAAATGAATTAAAGTTAACGTCAAACACATCCCAATGTAAACTCGCTCCATTGTGACTTAGAAACATGTAAACATAAGACAATGACCATGATGACCGCTAATGCAATCTTTCCCCTTAAACAAGAGAACTGGACAACTACAGGATTAATCATCGTAGGCAATAATTCCATTCATATTTTCTGGTTAGCTGGTTTCTTTCTCTCCCTCTTTAGGAGCTATAAAGTTTTCTTGCTGTTGAGTCAATGTAAAATGATTTGTATGTTCGACCATAATACAGCTGTTTTTACATATTATTTTTTTTTATAATTAAGACAGGCTAATGAGATTTTGTTTCACTAAAAAACATAATGTGATGCATAATGAAATTCACAATAGTCAGATAACATTGTTAATAAAACATTTTTAAAAACTATCATTAGTACACATTTTTTAAGGGATGAGGAAACATTTTCAAGCTTAAGTGCTTTTTTAATGAAAACACTTGACACACTTATGCCAAATTTTTTATCATCAGTAAATTATTACTGGAAGAAAACAATTGCATATTTATGGACTTCTGTGAAATAATTAAATGATAAATGACTTGCAAACCAACAACAAAGCAATGAATTTAATTTTTACTATAAAATATAAGTGAATTCTATGAATTGAATGATAATTACATATACATTGATTGGAACAAGTTTGCAGTGGAACGAGTTTGCATGTGACAAGTTTACAGAGGGGCGAGTTTGACTGTACAACGGGACAAGTTTCACTAGGACAAGTTTACTTTGGAATGAATTTGCATATTTTGGGAAGAGTTTACATTGGAATGAGTTAACCTCATAACCCACTACATAGAGGATAACCCAGCACAAGCTGAGTCCAGCTGTGTCAGCTTTGACCTATGATCAGGATCAAGAACAGAGGTACTGCTGTGGGTCTTGTGGAGAACTTTCGGCAGCTTCTTGTCGACATAGTGCAGTTACTGCAGTCTCTTATACATTCATTTTCTATACTAAAATTACAATGAAGATTATAAACCTATGTAAGTTATGGATCATGAAAGATGAACATACATGTACATAATGGAGTGAACAGTGAAACTGAAAGGAAGGGCAAAATTGTTTAGTAATAATTTAAAAATTAAGTTCGAAGTGGAGAGGTAGTTCGAGAAAGTTGATCACCTTCCTTTGTTTATACTGTCTGACACAGACAGCTCATGGATAGAAACAAGTGCTTGTGACCAAAACTTAGAAACAAGTGCCTGTGGACCGAAACTTAAAAATCGAGAGTAAAATTTTATGAATGATCACAGATTACACGTATGACGTGTTGAGAGAGGACAAATGTAAAAACATTTCTTGTCTTTGAACTAGTTATCTGGTTATTTGTTGTCGTCATTTAACCTGCTGGTATCAAACAATCTGTCCATTTCAGCTGGGAAAATTCGTGTTTAGTAACCGGAAGTACAAGTCATCGACCATTTTCACAGATGACTTCTGGGACATTTAGTGCAGGTGCCCGCAAAATTCGGACTGAAACGTACATGTAAGAATCATTTACAGTGTGCATACACAGATGAAGTACAGTGTGCATACACAGATGAAGTAAAACTACAACCGCATAGAAATTGTGTCATAATTATCTTCCCTGATTTACAACAACAGCTATGATAATATTACAGTCTAGGGACTTTTGATTTAAATTATCAAGATTTTACCTGTATATATGACAGGTCTGAAATTACCCTCAGGCAGTGTGGTTGGTGTTGGATAGTAACGCCCATTGATAGTATAACCCGTCAAATCACCCTTCACAAGCCCCTGTGCCTTGCCTGTCAGACCCCCCTGCTAGCAGCTAGCCCCTTTTATGATTTATTGTTTGTTAACTTAATTGTTCTCGTCCTGATTATGCATGAAATATTTGCCACTGGACATAAGCAACAATCAATCAATAGTCACAGAGGATCTAATATAGCTGATAATCGTAGTTTTTAATCAACGGAGATAATTCAGAGTGAATTGGAAAGTGGTCAATTATAAAAAAAACCATGGGTTAAAAAGATTCTTGAAACAAATAACACCGAAATCATGTCATCTTCCTGGCATTATCTTAGAATTTGAGTGAAAACACCCCACTGTAAAATTGCTTCCGTTAAAAACTCCCCCACTTCTTGTAAACTCACCCAATGTAAAAAGGCTCAAATATTAAGAACCTACCATTTCTTGCAAAATAATACCCCTTGTAAAATCGCCCCATTGAAAAACACCCCATCATATGAACAGTTAAATCAATGATAAATAGAGTGTTTGCATATGGTTGTGGGGGATGTATAAATACACAATCCATCCAGAGGGAGATGTAAAAGACGAGCTGTGTTTAGGAAATGCCATGTCCTAAGCACGCTCAAGACCCCTTGTAACAGCTCATTTTGAGTGGTACATTGTAAGTAGGTGGCCATGCAGTTACAAGGCTAAATTTTCCACCCCTAGTTTTCCAGTGGCAGTCTAAAAGTCCCTCATTACTGGTCCCTTGCCCAAAGTCTACATATTGATTTATTGTTTCTTAACTTGTTTCCATCCTGAATATGCATGAATTATTTGCTGCTGGACGTTAAGCCACAATCAGTCAATCAATATAAAATTTTCAACTCTTCTGAGCCAGTTGTATAAAAAACTAAATATTTTATTAGTTGAATGATTTCTGTTGATTAATTTAAAATTTGAAATGATCTACAAGTCCAATTCAGTGATATGACTTTCTTGTCTTATTATAGTTTTAAAAACTGTAATTGTATGTTTTAAGTTAACAGTGATCAGAAATTACCTTCCTGTGTTATATTTTTGATGTGATGTAGTTGTATGCTTTAATGTTTTTAACTGCCAATAGTCTTAGTGCATCAAATTTTGTTGTTTTTTTTAAATAGTTCTTAATAAAGAATATATCGATATTCTTCTCAGAAATTCTATAGGTCTTCTTTCCCAAGTGCTGAAATGAAAAACACATTACCACAGACACTGTTCAACTTAAAAAGTAAATAAGTATAACAATGGCAATTATATAACAAAATAATTTGGAAGACTTATAAAAATACACAACAAAAATAAAAAAAACAAAAATACAATACAAAGGTTGAAAGTAAAACCTCATTTTAACTGCATTAATAACCACAAAACAGTTGAAAAATTCACACAATTAAATTTAATAACTCAGAATTATTTAAAAAACATAGACCTGATAGAAAACTAAACTTTTACATTCACTAAATTTAATGTTTAAATCTATAATGCTGTGTTCTTTAAATAGGGCAATTTTGCAATTGGCGACTTTACATGGGGTGTTCTTTTGCAAGAAATTCTAGGTTCCTTATGGGGCAATTTTGCCAAAAGTTTGGAGTTTTTACATGGGACGATTTTACAAGAAAGGGGGGGGGGGGGGGTTTTCATGGGTGCGATTTTACAGTGGCGCATTTTGACTTGTTCATCATCTCCTCTGAAACTGCTCGGCCAAATGAAATCAAACTTTACAGGAAGGCGGTGTTTTCACTAGGTTTTTGAAAAGCAGGAAATTTTATTGGTGAAGGTTGAAAAGAATTTATAGGATGGGGATCAGGGCTGAAGAAAAATCCCACAAAAGCAATTTTTTTAAAACTATTAACTAAACTCACCCTTGTGCAATAGACACACTGAGACTTGCTGTGTATATTATCCATGAGAAGCCTTGCTTTTTTCATGTTTTATGCCAGTAGTAGGGCTTCTCATGGATAGTATTCCCATTAAACACTGGGAATGATGTCAACAATGAACCAGAGTCCATACCATAATGGAAGCTGTAAAGGGCCCCAAAATACAAAATGTGAAACAATACATAAAACACGACAATCGACTTAATCTTATGCAAAAATGGTGAGCAAATAACAATAAATGACTAATTAAACAACGACAACCAGTGGACTACAGGTTCCTGGCTTGGGACAGGCACATTAGTATGTGGCAGGGTTAAACGGGTAGGTGAGTGCTCAAACCCCCCCCCCCCCTTTACAAAACAACAATCAATAAAAAACACTTTTGAGACACACAGCTAAGTAGTAAATTAAAATCAGTGCAAATTTGGGAGTGGTGCCCATTAACATAGGCACAAAAAATAATTTACAAAAGCTGGAACTGCCATATTTATAAGTCTTAAATCTCCATATAATTGCAATTCATCTTCTGATTATATTTGTCTACGGTTCCTTAGTGCTGTTCTAAAGGTTAACAGGTATAGGGACTTCCAGGAAATTTACCAAAGTTGGAATTGCCATATATTTTATTCTTAAGTAAGAATCCATAAGATTGCATTTCTGCTGATTTTTTTTTATAGTTTCTAGGGAAATTTCTAAAATATAGTAGGTCTGAGAATCTTCCAGGAAATTACCAAAGTTGGACATAACTTTCAATAAATTTAACCATTTTCAAAGTTCAAACAACTAAGATCGGGTCAGGGTCATTCTTAATTGCCTCTGTAGCATCCATGCTCTTTACTCTATGTCAGGCTTTTCTGGAGTATGATTTTCGAACTTTATAAAATTATTTGTGCGTTTCTGCCTTTGTATTTATATTCAATAAAAGAAAGAATTATCCCACAGTAAAAGGTTTATGTTTAACGCAATTAAATAACGTTTTACATACTATTATCTGCCCATGAAAATCTCTACGGAGATTTAACATTGAGGGTCGGCCATCTTCGTTTTGAGTGGGAGCGCTTAAGTTAAACCTAGATGAAGTAATTTTAAAAATTGTGCACATTTCTTTTGTTCGGACCTTCTCTTGCGACTCATATTAGAAGAATTACTTTTAAATTTCCATTC
>JARWCS010339941.1:0-11617 GCA_034783895.1 Geukensia demissa | reverse complement strand
GTAACTGGCCGCCTACTGACCACTCAAAAAGAGCTGTTACAAGGGGTCTTTAGCGTGCTTAGGACGTGGCATTTCCTTAACACGGGGCGTCTTTAACGTCTCCCACTGGACGGATTGTGAATTTATACATCCCCCACAATCAAGGACGCCCCTTTTAGAGGACTAGTGCCTCAAGCACGGAGATACCTAGTGCCTATTCTTTCCCTGACACAACCTTTGAGAAGGGGAGTTCGAGTAATTATACAGTACGGCCGAACTAACGGACGCCCCTTAATCAGGGGTTCTACCTGCAGGCGGAGAAACCGAACAGCCCATTTCTAAACCCCGGTCGCCCTCGGGGGTACGTCAGGTTCGAACCATGTTATACTGGGCAATGTACGAGCCAGTATTCTTGCTGATCTTAGTTTCATGCATAGTCATGATGTCGTCAGTTCGGACCTCTTTATACTGGGCGACGTCCGAACAAGTATCCTTGCTGATCTTAGTTTCATGCATAGTCATAAAGTGGTCAGGTTCGGACCTTTTTATACTGGGCGACGTCTGAGCCAGTATCCTTGCTAATCTTCTTAGTTTCATGCATAGTTGTGATGTCCTCATGTTCACAACTTTTTGAACTCGCCGACGTCCGAGCCAGTTTAAGCCGTTCACAATTTAAGATAAAGAACAACAATTATTTTAAAGAGGAATAAGGTGTGGTGAATGTAAAATTAATGAAAGGTAACCTAAAATGCATAGCATAAAAAACTAACGAAATGTGACCTCCAGATGTACGGATACGTGGATGCAAAGTGATAACGCCACCTTCGATGTATGTTGCATAAAAGTTGATCGTGGTTAATAGTTCTTAATATAAAACAATAAGCTGTAGGACTCCAGTTGATTGATTGATTGTTGTTTAACGTCCAGTAGCAAATATTTCATGCATATTCAGGACGAAAACAAGTTGAACAATAAATCAAAATGTAGACTGTGAGCAAGGGACCGGTAAGGGAGGGACTTTTAGACTGCCACTGGAAAATTTGCGGGTTGGATAGGGACGGAAAATTTAGCCTTGTAACTGGCCGCCTACTGACCACTCAAAATGAGTTGTTACAAGGGGTCTTTAACGTGCTTAAGACGTGGCATTTCCTAAACACGGGGCGTCTTTAACGTCTCCCTCTTGACGGATTGTGAATTTATACATCCCCCACAAACAGGGACGCCCCTTTTAGAGGACTAGGCCCTCCAGGACGGAGATACCTGGTGCCTTTTACCTACGAGAAGGGGTGTTCGAGTATTTATACATCCACCTCGAACTAACGGACGCCCCTATAGCAGGGCTTTTACCTGCAGGCAGAGAAACCGAACGACCTATTTCTATACCCCGGCCGCCCTTGGGGGCGTCTTCATTTGTGAAACGGATATTCAATACCGATCGACAAGATTTTATAGGAATAAAAAGCATGTATATGAGTCTGGTTCGCATTTTTGGAAGACTTCAGGAGGACCGGAAGTGACGTCGACAGGAAATGAATTCGCCGGAAGTCACGCGATTCCTGTGTTTTTTAGTGGATTTTGTTTTATTGTATGGGTTTTCGCAATTGTTCAGGATTTGTGGTGTATGGGCATAGCCCGTTCTATAGGAGTAAAACTCTGCGCATGTAAAAGTGCGCCAAATTATTCCCGCACTTTTTCAGAGTTGATTGTTTTTCAATTATGATCGTGGATATTTAAGATGGTTTGGTATTTTTGTTTGAGGGCGAAGCCCTTTTTGTAGACAATTTTCTGCACATGCACGAAGCGAGTGATATTTCCGGTGTTTATGGTCTTGTTGCTTTGTATCTTTCCTGACAAAGGACATCTCTCTACTTTCCCGCGATTTTTTTCTCTATTTTGTATCGGTCAATGGTCAATGGTTTTAAAAAACTATTGGCATAGCGTCTTGCTAGGTTGCTCCGTATGTCCGAGTATAAAAGGATATAAACAACCCATACTGATATTTATATTAAGATACTTTTTTGAAGAAAATAACATTTCTGGAAAATTCTGTCTGTTTCCGTCTTCCGACTATTTTAAGCTGTCGTTACTGTCATCTACTGGGGGTCGTTTTGTTAGAGGTGATACAAGTCACTATTACGGTTTCCATCTTTTCCTTTTGGTTTTTCAGCTTTTGGGGTAGCCCAACTTTCTGGTGATAGACTTTGATGTCTTTCTAGTATAAGGTGTTCTCATGGTCTGATAGGTAAAGTGCCATTTCTCTTCGTGTTCAATCCAATCTTGAGTAACGTTGTCTTTTCTCGGTGCTTCAACAAAGATCTCCAATCTTACGGAGTTGAAATATTTTCTTTTGCGTAATATTTTGTTGTCTGAACCTTCCACGTTACTACTGGACGTTGCTTCCTCTGACCGTTTTCCCCAGTATTTGAACTCTCTTGTTCGTTCCAAGAGACGTTTGGACTCGATCTCACATTCCTTAATAACAGTTCTGCCTTTTCTTTAAGTATTTTTGAAACACTGTCAATGACTTCCTTTTCCATTGTTCCTTTTCCTTTTGTATTAATGGGAAGCTAGGTTCCGGTCGCTTGTTTTGGTCTGTAATCGTCGTAAGGATTTCTGTATCTTAGCATGTCTTGATCTTATATTTCAACCGTTCGCCCACTGGTATGTCTTAAAAGACTTTTTGCAGGTTTTTGTCTAGCGTATTCATGAATTTCCTGTAGCTTGGGTCTATCTGCCATGTAATTTGTATTGGATGAATACAGATACTTCATTTTAGCTCCATTGTCCAAGTAGACTCTTTTCATCTCTCCGGGAAATGTATGACTTCTGAGTCGCAGTCGTTCTGGTGTTTGTTGTCTCATATAGATCAGTTTAGTACCCGTGGGGTTTGACCGTGGCTGCATCGTAGGCTTCTAACATGAAACAGGTCTATGCGGGTACATCTGTCGAGCCAAACTTTGCATCTGTAAAGCATCACTTGGATTCTTGAACAACACAATGTAAACTGTTGATGGTTCTGTGGTATTTGTCTTGATGAAATAGGTTTTGCACGATATACAATGACACTGAAGTTTCGATGATGACTCTTCTTGGTGAAAAGAGAAGCTATTGTTTGGTCCGTTTCTGTCATCAACTCATCTAAGACGACCAAACGTCTAAACTGTGGGTCCATTATAGGGGTAGGGAAGGCAATTAGGAAATCTAACATTTTTGTAATATACTCCTCTGTACACATATAAAAATAGGAGATGTGGCATGTATGTTTATTTTTTTTATTTTTTGTTCCGTTGAACAAACATGACAAAGGATGTTTTGGTTTTACCGACAACGATATATTTGTATCGTATTTCTTCACTCTATTTTGGAAAGCAACTATGAATCAAATCTTTAAGTCTTGATTTGAGAAGTGCATGTGGTATTGCTGTATAGAGTGAGTAGCTGTTAAAAGAGTAAAGATATATTGAATTTAAGATTTCCATTAAGTCCTTGGAGTTCTTTTGTATCCACATCTGATTTATGCCACTTTTTGTACTGTTGGTGTCTCAGTATTTCTTGCAGGCTTGTCTTGAATTAAAAAGCCTTGGGAATGGCTTGGTGGAACACATGGCAGATCCAGCAATAGAACGCTGCTTTTAATGAAACTTGTGTATCTACGGTATCCAATAAAATAAAGGGGGGTCATAGTATTGAACTTTAGAGGAAAACCCCAAAGGAAGACCTACAGTTCCATATGTATATTTGTCATGTTTCGTCTTGTTCATGTGATTGCCGTGTATGTCGGCATAATCGACATATGATTATCAATTATCTCCTTTTTGAAAGTGTTGTAGCTGTGAAAGTTCAATTAATATGTGTGCTCTCAATACCTAATCTTAATTAAACAATCGATGAAATGTGTTTTGTAGACAAAAATGATATTATTTTGGGCCTTATTTGCTAGCACGACAATATATTTTAATGAATGATAGACAGCTTTGAATTTTGAAAATATGTTTCGTTTTCGTACTCAAGAATGTTTAATTTTACTTATTCTAAATTCAGAATTTATCAATAGCAATAACTGTATTTCCATTTGATGGACTGCGGCTCACGATATTATGTCCTTAAGGATGTTTTTGAGAGATACTTTCTCGACAATATTCAAATCTCCTGTAATGCCATTGGCAGAAAGATATATATAAATATATTTGAATAAAGAATTGGCGCAAGGGCAGTCAGGGGGTTTAGCTTTTAGGTTACGAGTACTTAGATCCTGCGATACACGTTTGTAGTTGAATATCTTGGGTGCAATAGGTGGAGTATATCTAAAGGAAATAATTGGAATAGAATGGTGGACTTTTGACTTTAACAAACTTATAGTGTAGGGTATTGCCAAGATTGATGGCATCCAAAAGAACGAGTTTTCTGTTTATTTCCATGCAATGTCAAAAACATCCAGACATGGAAGAAGACCGCCGACTGATACATCGTGTATTTTAGATGTAGCTGATATATAATGTCAGTGGTCATGAAACTGTTTACGTCTGGGAGTATTTTCAAAAAAGTTCATCACATTAATATCACTGCACCTAGGACTTGATAAATTTACCACACTACCAATTTTGATGTTGCACCCATACGATTTTGCCATTCAGTGCTGTCTGATACAGTATTCTTCCCTTTGTCTACGGAAGGGTGTGATAGTGTTCGAATTATAAGACGGATGGCATTTATTTTCTAAAATGGTCCGGTTAGTTAAAAATGTGGGTAAATTGAAGGGAATTTGTTGGTTTTAACTCCCAAACGATGACCACACATCTCTCAGTTAGCCTTCCCTTTGTTTCGCCAACGTAAACAAGTCCGCACAAGTGTCATTCTTAACAGTAGACGAGGTTACTAAAATCACTAGTAAAAGACGTATCGGTAATTAAGATGTTGCACGTCTTGCAGTTTTATGGTGGCATTTAGATATTCTATAATGTTAATCTGTGTCGTCTTAATTAAAGATGTCATGTAACTTAACAGAAAAGAACTTAAGATATGTTGTCTTTTTTATTGAAATGATTTCAATCACAACCAATTTATTGTTTGTTATTGGGAATACAACTTATGTTCAAGTCTTAGAAATTTCATGTACGATTAACATTATTATTACATTTGTATAATTTTATTTGAATAGAGAAAGCACATAAATGGTAAACCAGTATTTTATGATATTGCACAGGAATTTTTGATATACTTTCATATTGCACAATACTTCTATTTTTAGTATAACTGGTGTAAAACAGTAAAATGTAATAAAACAATTACTGCACTCTGTTGCGTGCGATATGATGTTTTATGGAGCACTGGAAAGCAATATCGACCGTGGCCTTCGGCCTTGGTCAATATTGCTTTCCAGTGCTCCATAAAACATCATATCACACGCAACAGAGTGCAGTAATTGTATAATATGTAGTTTAATAAGTTTCATCATATGCGCTAATATTTTTTGGTGTAACACACATGCAGTCAATACGATAAAAGCAAAAAACTTCACAAAAATCAACAAAAATATTGACATTTTCAACATTTTAGGTAATTTTCATATTTGAATGAAGTCAGTAACTTAAGCACATGCAGTTTAAACAAAAATAAAGCTGAACATATTAATATCATTTACTTTTCTTTTCAACAAACTAGCTGTTTTAGATTACATTATACAAAGGTTTTTATGATGTTTAAATTTCTGGGCCAAAAACGAACCTTATTGGACCTTCTCCTTTATCTAGTATATTTAATGACATGACCACTCAAAATCTTATACCTCCATATTCTAATAACATCGAACCACATATTATATTGTATAGTTAGAAAAGATCTAGTAGAAATATAATTTTTAATCATAGTTGAGTCAGTTACATCAGATGTTAATATTGAAGATAATACTTCTACTATATGAGACTGTCACATATAGAACTTTAGATATGAACCCCATGGCCATATTATTACCCAAGCCTTAAAATTGTTGAAGACAGAGAGGTTATTAGAGTGTCACAGAGTCATTTATGATGCTCTTTCTTCTTATTGCAAAAAATGGTGTAAGAGAGAAAACTCTTGATGCTTTTTTAATAAATGAAAATACATTATAAATTTCCAAATTGCACACCTTGGAAACAATTTGGAAAAACAAATAAAGTCTCTTCAATTTCTATAATTATAGCTGAACTTCAAAATCTTGGAAGTTGGTTCATTTTTGTACTGGGTGATAAAGCTTCCAACAATGTGGTTGTGGTGAGTTGTAAATACTACAATGAGGTACTTAAGTTCTTCTACGTTCCAAGCCATGCACTAAATTGAGAGTCAAATAAGTGACAGACACATAACTTCTACAGATAAGCTTAAGGCCCCTGCTGAACATTTTAAAGTCCCTACCATGTATTAGTTACCTAAACTACATAAAAAACCTTTCAATTCGGTTTTATCTCGGCATCCAGTAAGTGTACTAGTACTATTTCTAAACTCTCTGTCCTTTTGACTAATGCTCCATCTCAATTGAAAGAACTTATCATAAATTTCTGTAATAAAGCTTATGAACATTATTGTATAAACTATTTTGGAGTGTAAATAATTCAGGTTAGGAGAGGGTTGAGCGTTAAGCATCCGGTTTAACCATGCCACATACTTGTGTGCCTGTTCAAAGCCAGGAACCTGTAGTCGGTGGTTGTCTTTGTTTAATTAATCATTTACTGTTATTTGTAGACTATTTTTTCAATAGAATACCTTGATTGTCATGTTATATGAATAGTTTCACATTTTGTATTTCAGGGACTTTTACAGCTTCCATTATGTTGTGAACTCCGATTCATTGTTGTGTTGTTATGGTAACAGAATGGCTGTCTTATGGACAATTATGCCACATCTCCTATTTTTTATAGGGATATTTCATTGGTTATGGTACACAAAAGTATAGGATTAAATGTGTTCTGGAATGTAATTATCAAATTATCAATGTGCAGACACTGTGACGTACATCACTTTCAAATTGAATAAATAAAGGACTGTACAGTTTGTGAATGTAAGGCTGTGTTCAAACATCTTTAACATTTAATTCTTATTATTCCATTACACTCAGAGAACAGCTGATTTATACATCAATCAAGTTTTAGCATCAGAGGTCTGCCATTTGAATTGGTTTACAGCATTACTAAGAAGAAGGCAAGGAATACAACAAAAAGCAAAGTGATGAAATATACAAATTATTGACTCTGTTTTTATTTACTCAAAACTGAAACCTCATTTTTTAATCATTAAACGAAAAAGGTCAACAGAAGTTGTTTATATTAATTGCAATTTTTCAAGGCAATTTTTAAAATAAAGATTTTTATGTAGCATTTAGCAAGATCGTTTATAAAAACTATGTAGACAATTGCAAATTAACAAAAATATAAATATAAATCTCCTCACAGATCACAGTGGGTCTCTTTAGTTTGGGATCTCCAAAAAGCAGGATTACCGATTTTTATAAATAAATTCTATTTATTCCTGATATGTCAATGAATAAATGTGTGAAATTAGGCCTCTGTTCTTTGTTGCATTGTTTCCAGAAAAATCCAAAAGCTGACATAATTATCCTGCCTATCAAGGACATCCAAGCAGTCGAGTTTTACCTGTAATAGCTAGGCCATACCCACAAATGACAATTAACACTTTATAACACAAATTGTGAAGCAGTTATTGTATGACTGGTTGACTTTTAATCACTTATTATGTTCAACTCTATGGTATCAGTTAAATGCTTATAAAATTAATTACTATGAACAGTAGCGAACCCTGATGACGGTCAAATTGCTTCAATAAATATTTCTTAATTTGGGGTCAACTACAGAGTGTATAAAGCTAAACTGAGAAAGTACATGGGTCAACACAATGACCAATGTTGTATTTAGTTGGAAGAGGTTTCTAAATCGCACACCTTCGATTTTTGGTTTAACAGATATTTGTCCCCATTTCTTCATCAAAAAAAATTCCTATGAAATCAAATCTTAACTACTTAGATTAAACTCTGGTCACTTTTTATTTTATTCTATTTATTATTATTATTCTTTTTTTAAGACCATAAAAGGAAAAAGAATATTAAACATCAATTATTCAAGTTCCTTACAAATTCAGTTTTAATTCAGTACTTAGGATAGCCATGACACAAATTTGTATAATTAGCTTGTCTGAAAATGGGTACATGGTGCCAAGAAATATATCTATAGCACTAAATTTGGAATTGCAAAATTTTTTCAAAATTTTTTATATTAAAAAAACTCGTCATCTGACTTCAGTAATGTTCTAATGTTTGAGTATAAGTTAAAATTCTAAAAAGAAAGAAATTATTAACATATATTCAAAAGTTTCCAAATATGTATGTGTAGCTAATGACCCTTTCAGTTGTAATAACTTCAAAAATCATTCTTTGAATTTGGCACGCTTAACAAATTAATTTAAAAATTTAATCACCAGATAGCTCATCAAATCCACTTGTCACGCTTTTCATTTTCAAATGATTTCATGCAACAAATATGAAAGTGGGAGACCACCATTTTATTTTCTTAGGGGAGGGGGAGTGGCAGGAGGATGGAGTTTAAGCATTTTCTCAGTAATATAAAAGTCCTTACATGAGGTGAAAATATATATTCATGCACAAAGCTGGTTAAATATAAGTATTCAGCCCTATGGTTTGCTGTGATCAACTGTATTGTAAGAATGGAAGAAAAAATTACCTTCCTCATGACAACAGAATTGAAATGTTGTTCCATATACACCAATGTTTTATTAGACAGGCAAAGATATAAAGTAAAGGTCAAGGACTTCCGCAAATGATAATAAAAAACTTTGAACATGTTTTTTGATCTTGAATCATGGATCTTGAAAAACCAGGATTATAAAATTCATGCAGATTATATATTGTCGTTTTATTAAGAACAACGGATCTTGAAAAACCAGGATTATAAAATTCATGTAGATTATATATTGTAGTTTTATTAAGAACAACGGATCTTGAAAAACCAGGATTATGAAATTCATGTAGATTATATATTGTAGTTTTATTAAGAACAATGGATCTTGAGAAACCAGGATTATAAAATTCATGTAGATTATATATTGTAGTTTTATGAAGAACAACTGTCTACCTTATATCTTTATAAGCAAGTTACAATAATACTTTTTAGAAATCATGCTGTATTCAAGCTTCACCAAGTTTTTAATTTACCAAAGGGATTTTATATTGTTAAATTAGTCATATGTTTATCAGAAGAGGATCTTTGCATGTGCTAGCGGGAGTCCAGGTGTGCACATTTTACAATGCTGTGTAATAATTGAGTAATTAAACTAGGATTTTAAATAACCTGCAAAACTGCCTTGAGGGGCACCTGAAAGAATTTTAAAATTAATTCTTCTTATAAAAATCATGAGACAGGGTCTGAAAAAAAATGTGCGCAATAATTTTAAATTACTTTATCTAGGTAAAACTTAGCACTCCGGCAAAAAATGAAGATGGCCAACCCCAAATGTTAATTAATAACTGTTGGAAATTGGGGGCAGATAGTATGTAAACCACTATTGTGTAAAACATGAACTGACTTAACCATGGGATAACTCTTTCTTTGATTTAATATAAATACAAAGGTGAAAATGCACATATATTATTAATTTAAGCTAGAAAAGCACACTCAAGACAAGTTTGACGTAGTGTATAGATCTTACTATAGACTAATATTGTGGGGCTATAAAAAACAGTTGTTAAGATATAGACATGAATGGGAAAATTGGTTCCAAAATTCATCCATAAAAAGGTCAAGGTCAGTTTATATATAACAGAATGGTAAGATCTCACCAAGATCTAACTACAGACCAAATATGGTGGATCTAGGTTTAAATGTTGGTAAGAAATGGACTTGACTGAAATATTGTTGCACAAGTGCATGTCATGGACTAAATCATGCATACAAATTTTGTCTACATGCGTCAAACAGTTTCAGAGATATAAGATTTCCAAAAGGTTTATACTACTACAGCTCACAGTAATTTTATTTACATACTTTATGGTAATTTCTAGGCTAAAACAGACATTTCATTGTTTTATAGAAATGTGACATTTTACTTTAACACCCCCATGTCCAGAATCCGGTCGAAATTTAAGTGTGGTTTACCCATATCATTGTTGCACTTAACTCCAAGAAAGACATTGTCTTGTAAATAAGGGGATAAAAAATGTTAAACTAATTTAATATTTCACAATTTTGAATAATCATTTTTTCAACATTCAGTATAATAAAATAAATGAAACATAACAGAGGGTGTGAGATCAGATTGTTATCCCTCAAAATCATTCTCAACCTCTACTTTGCTTCAGTGGACAATGTATTTCTCAGGTTAACAATCTGCTCTTAAACCCTCTCTGTTATGTGTTATTTAAATAAAAGAGAAGTGAACATACTTAAAGGATAAGATCATGTTTTTTTAAAGCTATCAATATTAAAGCTTATCGCTCAAATGGTCATGAAAATCAAAATTAAAAATATGAATATGCCCTTTTTACTATTTAAATCACTGTTTTAAAATAAGGATTTTTAATTTTCTAAACCAATGTGCCCCGTCGTGATTGGTCTAGTTGTGATGTCACGGAGTCGGTTTGTGAAGTGAAAGTGAATAGGTAAACATATGATAATCCTGCATGATGTCTGGAGGTAGAGAAATTTTGGAACTTGCTCCATATAATTTTGAGCCAGAATTTCCTGAGAAAGAGATCGAGGAGCTACATAGTAATTTGTCCAAATGCAGTAATGGAGGAAGAGGACCGGTGTTTTTGTCATGATTGTGAGGAAATGGATACTATTGAACAGCATGTATGTTGCGGATCGGGGATGACAAAAAACTTTTCTGACATTTCTCTTTTCATTTGTGCAGTTAAAAGCCTGACAGGATGGACAGAACTAGTGAAAAATATTTACAGATCAAATTCTTTGTTTGTATGTCCACCATCAGTTACAAACTGACTTAGGGATGTCACATGCTAATCGGAAGCTATCGGTAATAATCAATAAAATTATCACTATCGATACCTTTCAAGTAGGAGAGTTCTACAAGAAGCTATCTACATGTAATTTGAAGATTTTGATTTTTGCACAGCCTTGCGCATTTTATGAAATAACATTTGTATTAAAAGTTATTAATTTTTGTTTAAATATGCATGATTTTTTATAGGAAGCCGGCTTATAACAAAGGTGGTCTTTCCCTTTAAAACAACAACATACAGCTGATGTGCCAAGGGCTGAACAACATATGCATGAAGGAAATGTCCTCATTAATTCCTGCTCATTGCCTTGATACATGTTTGCTTTAATTTATTTTGGTCCATTTTAAAGTATTCCCTCTGATTTTGTGAAATTGGTTTGCCACTTCTCTCTTCACAGAATAAAATATAAATGAGATGAATATCTCCCCTGTTACTTTAAATCTAAATGAGATGAATACCTCCCCTCATATCCTTAATCTTAATGAGATGAATACTTCCCCTGTTATCCTAAATCTAAATGAGATGAATACCTCCAGTTATCCTAAATCTTAATGAGATGAATACTTCCCCTGTTATCCTAAATCTTAATGAGATGAATACCTCCAGTTATCC
>JARWCS010339930.1:0-11618 GCA_034783895.1 Geukensia demissa | reverse complement strand
TGGCTCAAGTCGTCTTAAAGGTAAGGAATTGTTGACAAATCTGGCTGAAAGAAGTCTGTTTTGCCTCAGATGTATTTCGTGGTCTTTTATCCAGCCTAAAATCGCAACACTTACGAAATAAAGTTGTATGGAGGGTTCTGAGAGACAAAACAAAGGAGCTCACTGGCGGAGCGGATATATCCGTCACTGGTAGATAAGGTGTTAATAAATGTGTATATCATGCTGAAATGCATTTATGAAAATATTAAAAAAACAACCTTTTTGGCCCAAAAAAGCAGGTGGGAGCTGAAACCCCAAATATCAATCTCACATCATATCTCATGGTCAAAAAATAATAAAATAGGTTCTTCACAACAAAAGATATCCTAAGGAAACCTTTGTGTCCACATAAAAAGGATAAATTGTTAAAAATGTAAATAAGAAAGGAAGGCCATCTTTCCAGCATTTATTCCATATCCTTTATTTTTACATTGAAACTACGAAGAAAGAATAGGTTTACTAGAAACTAACTTGTCTACAGACACCAGAACCATACAATAATTCGAACACAATTTGGTGTGTTCATATATACAGTAGATGTGGCATGATTGTCTATGAGACAGCCATCCAAAATGTATAAATTACTAACAGGGTGCCTTAAAGCATCAGAATTTTTTTTCTGGTACGGCCAACCTTATTTTTGCAATCATTAGGCATAAATATATACCAACATATATAAAATTTATCAAAATACTTTACATTATTTAAAATTCACAAGTTCTGCCAGAAAAAAAGTCACAAATCCTGCCAGAAAATATAATTTTAATGGAAAACCATAAAAATGTTAGGTGTGGTAAGGATCTTACTTGGCCTAAAAAATAAACTTTTTTGAATTCACATAATTTTGTTCTTAAAATTTTGCTAAGGTGTGTAATTGATCAGAGCAGTGTGATTTTTCTAATAAAAATGCAAGGTATTTGAGATTTTGAGTATAGAACATGGGACATATATGACTTTTTGTGAAAAATGGCCCAATTTGTGCAATTTTGGCAGCATTTTGAACTAGGAAAGATAGAGCACATGCAAGAACCAACATAATATTAATACAAGAGGTAAAATTCATTTAAATGTATAAGCTGTAAAATTATTTAGTTGGTTCTTGCATGTGCTCAATATTTCCTGATCAAAAAACCATTCAAAAATAAGCTAAATTTACCATATTTTAAACAACACACACAAATTTGGCTTTTTGGTGACGTCATAATTATATGTAGTATGATGCCATTGGTTCTGAAATTAAAATTTTTCTTTCAATGTGGGATCTAAACTTTAATGCAAAAATGAAAGAAACTTCTGACGTGAAATTTAAAAAATCATTAAAAATTTAGGCCATTTCAGCCCCTAATCGCACCTTGTCCTTTCAAAATGAGAGGAGAAAAAGTAAAAATATGTATTAAAAAATTCCAAAATATACAAAAGTTACCAGAAATTTTTTTGTGTTTTTTTAAGAATGATAGAGATTCCTTCAAGGGTTTTCCTAAATCTAATAAGTGAAATATGCTTTATAACAATAAAATAGTTTTGTAAGAATAATGAGAAAACTGATATGGGGTTAATGTAAATTAGGAACAAAAACACATGAATGGTTCGAACTGCAAGAGAGCAGTGCTGGTCTTCATCTGTGTTTATATTTTCCACTCATTGATTATGAGGTACTTCTCATTGACCCTAAAACAAAAATTTAACCTACATTTTGAACAAAAGGTGTTTTTAATCTTTTAGTACTTCAAATTACATTTAACTAATGCTCTTTAGTAGAAATGATATTAGTGAATAATATTTACTTCTTGATCTACTTTACTGATTATTTTGTTTAGAAATAAATAAATTTTCTAATTCAGAACTGCTGAACTAGCAATGAGGGTAACCTAACCAAATAAGTTACTTATACCTTTTGGCATTGATCAAAAGAAAATAGTTAATAAATTGTTTGTGTATTCAATTTTTTAAAAAGAGATTAATGTCTTTTCACACCTTAAACCTTTTTCGCTACAAATTTCTGGCAAATAAAGATAATTGTGTTTAGTTGTGCATTAAGTCTGGTAGAAAACAATATGAGAATGAAAGTCGATTCGAGTCAATTAAAACATTTGCCTCAATTACCTTATGTTTTTCAGCAAATTTTCAACCTTCTTTATTAGTAACTATGTTAGTAGGTCAGACTCTTATTTTTAGAATCCATATATTACACTTGATAGGTAAAAAGTTGACATTTATAGTAGTAAACAAAGTGTACATGTGTATGGTTTAGCAACACATTGATCATTTTTTCTTTCACAGATGCAAGAAAGAAACCAGAGGCTCCTAGGAGCCTGTAATCGCTCACCTGGAATGCAGTTGCCAAGACATATTTGACCTAGTGACCATTCCACCAAGTTTGGTTCTAATTTAGCGTGTAGTTGCTGATGAGAGGACATTTTTTTAGTTTCTCATAGGGTCTTATGCTAAACCTGTCTTAGCAGTAACAGCCATCTTGACTGGCTGGTTGGTTCATCAAATATATTTATCACCTATGGACTATTCAACCAAAGTTTGGTTCCATTTAAGCAAGTAGTTTCAGACGAGAAGATTTTAAAATAAATTTCCCATGGGATCCTATGTTAAATTAAGTTTGGCTGAGGAGGCCATCTGGGTTGGCAGGTAGGGTCATCAGATATAATTCTGAAAGGCATGCAGATAAGGACCATTCCACTAAAGTTTGGTTCCAATTAAGAAGTAGTTCTAGATGAGAAGAATTTTTAATGAATTTCTCATGGGGTCCAATGTTAAACTAAGTTTGGCTGGTAGGTGGGTGGGGTCAATGGATAAAATTCTGCAAGGGATCAACCTAAGGACCATTCCACCAAAGTTTGGCATAAATTGACTTGACAGTTTTGAAAGAGAAGATTTTTTTTAAAAACCACCTCCCTTTTTTCTATTTTTATTAACAACAGCCATATTGGTTAGCCGACAGGGGCCCAGATAAAATTCTAAAAGGGCATTATCCAAGGACAATTCCACAAAAGTTTGGTTAAAATTTGCTCAGTGATTTCAGAGGAGAAGATTAAAATGTAAATTGTGGACAGAAGAGTGGGATACAAGTGATGAGAAAAACTCACATGTCCTTTTAGGCCAGGTGAGCTAAAAAATAAACAAAAGTTTGTTCTATCATGTAACATTTCTTTATATTACATGAACAATCTAAATACAATTTAGAAGAGTTGCTAAAATTCTTTTTCCTTTTCTTAGGGTTTACAGCTCATTTTCTTTGCAGCTAGAAAAAAAATCCATCCTCTAGAAAAATATATGTAAAGGTTTCCAAAAAATTAAAGATTTACTATAGTTGTTTTGAAGTTTAATATATTATTATGATACTAAATTGAGTAAGAAAGATTTCTTAATTTGTGTTTAGGCCAAGTTTTGCTGTTTCCATTGTCCTCAGAGTCATCATCCAACTGTTTTTGAAAGACAATTTTTTAGGGAGTTCAATATTTAAAACTTAGGATTGGGTCTTCCTCATAAGACATGTGTCACTGCTACAACTTTGCCTTGTGATAGTGCAATACTACACTTGCTACTGAAGATTATTTGTAAGTTTGGTTGAGAGAAGTGTGATGCCAACAACAATGCAGATGAAAGAAGTGATCTCTATATGCCACCCTACTTGCTGCCGAAGATTATTTGTAAGTTTTGAAAGTCCAAATTCTGTTGAGTGGTTAATATATAGAATATTCCTTAATCAACTGGTAGCCTTAGAAGGAGATCTTATGAATAAAATGCCCTTTTTGGCATTTGAAATTATAAAGACATTGCACATCTGGTGGTCATTTCAGGATTGGACAAATCATAGGCTGTGAATGGATTTCTCCGCCTTGCCCCATATGGGGGCAAAGAATGTAAAATGGGTTCATGCCATGTATCTGCAAAATATGTCAATGCTAGTGCTAATGTATGATCTTGCTCGGCAAACATTTTAAGATTTACATCCTATGTATCTACTGGTAATGATGGGAAGTTGGGAACTAAAGGTTATAAAGAAGTCTTGATAATAGGACAACCAGACATGGACTATGGCACAAAATCATATTTTTCTTTCAATTTTGCAAGTAAAGACCGAGATTATTTAGACTGGAAATCAAGATAAACAATATGATGTCCCATGCCATGAAAAATTATCTAGTCTTTTAATTAACTGACATCATGTACACAAAATTTTTATCCCAAATCAGCATAATTTGTTCATATAAGTAAATATAAATGTCATTCAGATGAATATCTGAGAAATAAAATATTTCAAACAAAGAAATAGTTGATTCATAAAAATATCAACTGAAGCATATGTTAATCATGTTAATTTATTGCATATTCAAAGTACTTTTAACATTTATATCTACAAATTAATTGTTTGTGTTTACAATAGAATGTTTGATATAAGGTGTGATAAAGAAATAAGTTATTGCTAATTCACAGTTACATATAAAAACATTTATTATTAAACATAATCTCTATTCTCCATCATCAGAATCAATCTTTGAATCTAATTTTTTATAAGTAACTTTACAGCTGCAATATATTTCTTATTAACCATGTTTACTAATATTTAAAAAACAGAGAAATTGTGTCTATGGAACATGGATGACCCTTCTCCAGCAAACAGGAAGTTGAAGATGGATCTGAAAAGTGTCGACATGGTGCAACTCACTCTGATGCTTCAGACCAAATATCAAATTGAATCCAACACACACAAGATGAGAAATCTTTCATGAAAATTTTACTACACAGAAATTCAATGTCTTGATAAACAAGAAGTAGACATAAGACGTACCTGAAAAGGGGAGACATGGTACGACTCACCCTGATAATGCTTCAGACCAAATATCAAATCAATCCAACATGAACAAGCATAGACAAAAATTTACCGACGTACTGACATACCTACGAACATGGGTAAAACTTCAGGAAGGGCCAAAAAAACAAACAACAATTTCTCATTTGTTCAGTGACAAATGCAGGGCTTTCCTTTTTTGGAACAGAATGAAAATTTTCTTGAGTTGTTGAAGATAAAAAAAATATAGGTCCATAACTGTTAGACACATTTTCTTCATTACATTTCATTAGCTATCTATCATAATTTTTAAAATAAACACTGAAACATGTTTTTGGGCCATAGGTCCATATAGTTTGGTACAATTATTTTGGATCAAATATAAAGAATGTAGATCTCTATCAGACACATTTCAGAATTACATGTCAGCAGCCAGCTCATGTGCTTTAAATCATTTAACCAGAAATTTCAATTGTAAATGGGGAAAGAGATAAAACATAACAAGGTTTTTGTTCAAAATGACCCTGACCTTTGACCTTCACATTATTTTTTACATCACATGGTCGAAAGATTAGGTGAAGTTGCAGGTCATAACTATGGTTTCTAAGACTTTTTTTTAACAAGAAGTGTTGATATTGAGGGGGAAATTACTCCATCAAAAAGACTTAAAATCTTTTCAACCTAAATGTAACAAAGATGAGAATCTGAACATTACCTATCTATAGTGGATTCTGAGGTGATACATGTATGCTCACAGTGTTTTTTAAGAGTAGAAAACTTTGTTACAGAAGATCCTTATTTTGAGTAAGTCCATTAGTGACAGATCAATGATAAAGAACTTCAAAATTATATGTCATGAACTGATTTTGTCAGATCATTTTGAAAATAAAACTGCAGAAGTAATAGAATAATAATCATAACAGACAGGGCTTTCATTCCAGAAGAGAGCCCTTAAAATATGCAATAATAATTTTTTAAAGCATTAATATAGAACATTTTGTTTCCTAGATTTGTAAGGCTAAATTTCATTAAAAAAAGTTTTTTAAACACTTGAATCAAATTTATCACTATAGTAAAAGTTATCTCCCATTTATTATAAATTTACTGTTATTCTCAAATTATCAGAAATATGGTTGTTGAAGCATATTTGGTGAATTAAAAAAAACACCACTCTTTGATTGTTATTTATGTTAATAAGTCATTTATAATTCTAAAGAAATACATGTATTACTTTCTTTTTAAAAACTGAATGCTTCAGAAGCTGTTTTCCACATTTTTCTTGTATGTTGAATATTAGTAGTTTCAGAATGTGTTGATGTATATAAACATGTCAAACATGTTGTCTGAAACTATGGACTGAAGTGTCAAAAAATTCAAGTGAGATATCAAATGTGTGTGTTCTTCAACTAACAATATATTCCAACTTTCCCAGCATTCCTTGTGTCAACAGATGTCTTAAAACTACATTCTTTTTTCAAAATTAATACATATATTGTCCTTAAAATTGTCAACATTATTTACAGCGGTGTTTTAATGTCTTTTTCCTGTTAATGTATTATAAGCCAGAATTAAGCAGAGGATGGAATTTTGGAGCATTAAACATGAAATGATACTAATACTAACTCTTATAAATTTTATAAAAGAAATCAGTCTTTCATAAAATCAAAACAAAAGCTTCAATTTCATTACTTTTCATTTTGTTTATATACAAGTAAGTTTACTTTCCAGTTAAGTGATTGCTTTCAAACCAAATGTATTCTATATCATAAAAATATTTATGTTGACAACACCAAAAGCCAACAAGAAGATTTGTCTTAAACTGCTGACAAATTATAGAAATGATGCACACATATCTATTTCTTTTAACTACCAGAGCAATATTTATTTGCTGATTTTGCAAAATATGCAAATGAGTTAAAACCAGGAAAGGAAGCATGTTCAGATCTAAAAAAGGAAGTAATATGATCAAGGGGAGGACCACATGGGACACACATTGGTTAGGTGAAGGCACAAGCTACTGTAGAAATTCCCACCCTTCACAGAATTTGGACATTTCCTGTGATTCACTATCCTTTAAATGAATATTTGATGCTGAATCACCTTCAGGGGCATCAGGATGGAATTTTCATCAAGAAGAAAAGTTGGGGTCTTCATTTGTTTCCTTAGTAATACATTCTATCAAAGGCCAGTTGTATCAAAATACACCAGTTTTGGATATTTTGGAAATTTCTTGACCTTGTTCATTATTGTGCAAGGCCTTTTGGAAACCTTTGCACTTTCTTTGTTTTATATCCATTTACCTTTAGTTCCCTGCCACTTCCAGTGCTTTGTTTTTCTCTGCTTTAGTGCAAGAACTGCACTGTTAAGCCTACCTTACTAAATGCTGAGAAAAGTGTGACATTTTTTAAAAATTTCTCAACAGTTAAAGGAAAATCATATGACATCTTCGAATAAAACTGTCACATAAATTCATTGGCTCTATTTGTAGGAAGAATCTTGTATATTATACATGTACATGTTATAAGAAATACATTCCCCATGGTTTTATTTTTTACATTTAAAATTTAAACAGAGAGCATATGTTCCAATTTTCTTTATGTTATTTCTAGTGCAAACCAACCCTCCAACCTGACTTACTTTCAACTGAGAACATACCAGCCTGAAAAAATTAACCCACTTTTTGCCATGGTCACTGACTCAACTATATACTCGATTTTTTAATTTTATTGCCATATATTTCTTGTCAAACAGAGAGAATGTTGGGTGTGTAGGTGGAGAATGGGGTTGCATTTCAACATGTGTAAGCAGCAATTGAAAATTTGATGGTTGCTAATGCAAGTTTACTGGTGACACATACTTGTACATCTTCAAGCAGAACCAGTAATTCAGGCAACCATCACAAATTAATGCACAAAAAGATCTATTGAAATCCATATCGATTGCATTTAGTTCATAAAACTATGCTTTGTACATGTTTGTATACAGATAAAAAATATAATTTTTAGAAAAACAAAATTAAGCTGTTAGGAAATTTTATACAATTTATATCATAATAAATTGTTGGAAAGAATGACAAAAATGAACAAAAAAAGGAATAAATTTTTTAAGTGTTTCTGTCTAAGAAATGCAGATTGTTGATATGAACATAGAATTTATATATTGATTTATGTAAATAAATGTTTCTAGCAAAATAAAAAAAATATTTATTTTGACAAAATACAAACAATGGAAGATTATCACAATGATATATTTAGAAATAAAAGGAAAACAGAAGAGGTAAAAATACAGAACAACACAACATATTGTACCATACACCAGCAAAATTAAAGCAATCACAGGATCATGTATGCCCACACTCCTGGACTTTCTTACCAGAACTAAGAAATATAGAATATTTAATTATTACAGACAATAAAATTTCTGTCAACCATCCATATTTGTCACATACTGGTGAAACAATTAAGTTCACTTGGCCTTAAACTTGTAGAGTGAAGTACTACAAATATTAAACCAGGAAATCAATATATTTTCCAAAAATAAACACTGTGTAAGGACAGAAAGACAAAAAAGCTAAAATGAACAGACATATTAAACAAAATTTTATATTTAAAAATTCCTATTTGACATTTCAGAAAAAAAATTGAAACATTAATGTGGTACACATATAAAGTTTTAAAACTTTTTGATAAAAAAAACTTCAAAATATAATGTTTTTTTCTAATTTTATTGAATTGAAATTAAAGTGTGTTTATAATGTGCACACAGCCCATTGTTGTTTGTTCATTTAATTTACATGTTACAAATCTAAATAGATTCATATGGAAGTAAAAAAAATAATGCAAAAGGACAGAATTGACCGAATCATTTGCTTAAAACTATGAAATAAAACTAGCATGGAAAGCCCAAGGCATCAATTACATTACAAAAATCATTTTAAAATGCAAATTACACTTCATAGACTAATGAATGGGTTCTCATGCTGTTAAAGATATTGAGTTCAAATGACAGAGAAAACAGGTATGAAAAAAACCATATATACCTAATTTTATAGAAAATACAAATTTTATACAGCTTCGACAACTTATATCTCAAAATACAAGACCTGCTATAAAATTTCAAGTCATTATGAAATCATAAAAGATAATTGAAACTAAAAATAAGGAAATGAATGACACCTGTATGAGAAATTTAAAATCTGTTGACATACCTGTCTGACACAGTTCTATAAACTAAGACCTAGCTTACCTGTAATGCAAGTGGATAATAAAATTGACTTTTCCTAACTCTATCATCCAGCCCTGGGGGTGATACTGAGACTGAGGTCCGGGAGTATTCTGTGTCACTGTCCTTTTCCTTATCAGCTACACTATTATGGTAATACATTGGACTGTGACGAACATATTCCCCAATCTGGTTTCTATGACCTGTAGTTGTCAAGTCAATTTCTGGAGGTCTGTTTTCATCCAAACTTTTTGGCGATGAAATTCTTTGATAATATTTTTCTTCTTGGTACCTTTCCATCATTTTTCTTTCTGCTAGTCTTGAATTCCACAAATCTTCATCAAATCTTGTCAAATGGCTGTAAAAATCAGGTCGGAGCAAATTCTGTACATGTGGAGAATGAGGGTGAGAGTAGAAAGGTGAGATTGGAGCATCTCTCACATATCTTGAAGTGTCAAACTGAAGACTCATGGTAAAAAATCAATCTTGTCATATGTGACTGTTTAAGTGTTAATGGATATAAAATTAATAACTTATCTTTAGACAATAGTGCTGTCACGTCAACTGCAATATCACACAGTTCTTCACAGGAAACTTATTCCAGTAAATTTATAATGAATTAAACTTAATTTTCTTTTCACAGGAAAAATATTTCCTCTCTTGCTGAATCAATGTGATTGTATCTGCTGGGTTAATGATGTTGATCAAGCTTTGCAAGTTTTCTTATTAAATTGTCCCACTGACCTGGATACACCTACTTCATTCATAAAATCTGTCAGCATCCACAATGGTTTAAGAAATCCAATCATTCATTGAGGGAACTTATGAATTTATTGGCAAAATGATGTTTTTCACAAAGTCACACCAGCAAATCTAACTATTAATGTTTTGTGCTACATAGGTAAAAAGTCATTAATAAAATCAAACTGTTGCCTTTACAAAACATAAACTGTCAATCAGCTGTTCAGAAACAAATGAAATGTAAACATGGTAAACATACAAATACTATTGGTTTGTTTCTGTCAGGTCACAGTTCAACAGTCAGAGGTTGTTCATGTTGATAAAACACATGTTGACTATCACTGTTTGAAGGCTTAATGACCCATATAGATCAATCTGATTACATGATCACATGATTAGTATTACAAGAGGTATTTTATCATATGATATAACAAACAAATAAGAAACTTTAATCAATAATCAGATATTCAGTGAATAAGAAAAATTCAATAAAAGGGGAAAAAGACAGTAACATTTAAAGATCTATTAAGGTATAAAATTGTATGCATGCAAAATTCAAATACTCCGCAACAAAAAATAGACATATAAACAATTGGTACAAGGGGTTTAATTATTTAAAAAAAAACGAAAACCTACTAAACAATAAACTTAAATGTAAATTTTAGAGAGCTTTGGTTTTGCATCTTGAAAAATACTAATAAAAAAGTGCTACTATATGAAGTCAATCCTGATTTAACACTTGTTCATTCTTAATTCAGTGTTCTGCATACTCATATTCAAACAAGAAATTTAAGTTTGTTTAAAGTTTGTCAAGTCTTTGAGGATTATGCATTACAGATGCTAATGTGGACTTTGAATAAAAAATGCTGTCAATGACTAATAATGAAGTTAAAGCAAATTACAATTATCATTTCGAAAATTTACTTTTTTCCACAAAACCCATTTTTCATTGACAGCAGCAAAAGAAGGTCTGAATTTTTATGGTGAATGATAAACACTTGGCACTTGGAAAACAAATGTTGCAAAAAGGGAAACCCTGCAGTAAAAATATCACATACAACTCTTTGTCTTGTCTATCGGAAGTGGCTGTGTTATACAGCATATATTTTATTTTTCATTAAGGGCTATTTAGAATTCCCTCTGTTTTTCTCGTGATTGGAGTGCAGTCTCTCTGGCATTTACCCCATTCTTTTCATTTTCATATAAATGGAGACATTACATTCTCAGACAAATCATATTTTATATGAGGTAGCTCTTAGCAATTTCTAGACCTAAGTGCTAGAATATTTATGGGGCTTTATCTATATATTCAAACATATCTGTTATGTAGTATTCATTTCCTTTTAGGTATAAGGCACTAACTTTTTAATTTTTTTTGGGGGGGGGGATTTTTTTTCTCTCAGGCAGATTAAATCTTTTTTCCAATGCAGTTTCTAAAAGAAATTTTGGTCAGCCATATTTAATTTTTCCCAAAGGGGCTAACTTAAGGTAAACTGAGGTGCTTTGTAAGGGCAGTATTATACGACCGCAGCACATTGACATGTGAAAGGTGAACCTTTGGGTGAGTGTAGACACAGTATTTTGCTGGACAAAATATGTGCTAAAATAATGTGCTGGACATGGTTATATATCTGGATAAGGGATCATTTTGACTTAAAGTAACATCAAAACTGGCATTACTCATTAGGAATGATTTGGAAACAGAGGTGCTTCGCAAGCGCAGCATGATACGACCTCAGCACGTTGAAATGTGAAAGGTGAACAAAAGACCCTTTGGGTAAGTGTGGACACAGTATTTTGTTGGACACAATAA
>JARWCS010339919.1:0-11618 GCA_034783895.1 Geukensia demissa | reverse complement strand
GGATGAGATGTTTACATGGTCAAACACAAGTTAAAAACAGGTGCACGGCAAAAGTCTGAAGGGACACAAGCAAGTTTGATGAAAAAGTTTGATCTTATGGAAGCTGATTTTCCCTTGCTGATATGATACATGTACCCAAGACATTTTTGAGCTGTTTGAATGATGTATATTTGACTATTTTTACTGCCAGATTTCATGCAAATTCTGAGAAGACATAAACAAATTGGGTCAGAGTGTAACCTACTATTAAGGGTCTGGATGTAATCACCGTAAAATACCTTATTCTCGCATCATTTTTAAAGTCCACAATGAACCAAAATTACCCTCTGAGGTAAAATTGACTACAAAATAGTTTAGATGTCTCAAAAAAAATGCAAATAACCCTTCTACAAGACAGCCTGATACGGTACAGGCACAAAATTTGGAGGGATTAAACATGTTTTTCCAAAATACCCAATAATACCTTCCTTCCATATCTGAAAGTAGCTATTTTTGTGTGCAACATGATAGGACTGCAGCATATTAAAAATTTTCTGTCCAGTCCCACAAAAAAAATGGCTTGTGTCTGATGTGAGTGAAATCACAAAATTTTAAGTCATTTACAGTATAAACTCTACCTGGAATGACTTATCAAGCACTAAAACAAACAGTGCAAAACTCGTCAATCAGTATAGTTATAAACTCATTACACAAGAACAACTACATAATGGTTTGTTTATGTGATGGGAACAAACCATATGGTGTACTGTAAAATGGAGTGGATGGAAAATTTTACATACAGGATGACAAGACCAGCATCTTCTTTGTAAATATTGTTTACAAACATAGGCTATAAAACTGAGTCATATCATATCCTTTTTAAAGCAGAAAAGCTTTATCAAGTCATATCTACATGTATTATTTCCAGAGAAACATTCCTTTTTCTAAGTCATTCAGGGAGTAAAATTCACCAGAAAAGTACTATAAATTCAGAAATTAATGTGATATTTTTATTATTGGCAATCATGTGAGTGGGTTATAAATCACAAAAATATCTTATATCTGTTAAATATGTTTTGCAAACAGGTTTTCTTAAAATCACAATTAATTAATTTCACATTTTAGAAAGAAGTTTCAAAATCAAAATTTTAAATTTAAACAATAATTTCTAAATTTACAGTATATATACAACATCCAAACAGAACATCTGAATGATCTTCTTTCAAACGTGAAACCCATATCCTAACCCTATAACCCAAAGCAATGAACCACTCAGCTAATTAATCCAACATCTTCCTGGATCCTAATCAACAACAAACCAAAACAATGAAAACACCCCAAAACAAACAACACACAGTTTTTCCTGTCAAAGCCACTGCAGCTTATTACCGTAATCCAACTTATCTTTTCTTCAGTCAACCCACCCTGAGCTACCAGAGGATATTACACTAGACTAAATTTATATTTTTGGGATTATTTACAGCTTGCCTTATGGTGTGGATATGGTTCATTATTGAAGGCCTTAGGGCAAGCTGTAGATGTTGTTTTGGATGGCTGTATCATAGACAATCTTACAACATCTTTCTATAATATGTTTAATGTGCTATATCCGAATAAAACAATTTGAATTTTGGAACTGACTAGAGCATATGTCATAATTATCCATTTTCACATTTGATAATGACTTGACCCAAAACTAACCCATTACAGCTTCCCCTTCTTCAAACCTACCCTTAAAGTAATAGATCATCAACCCAATGAATTTCTTTTTACATCTGAGACTTATTCCCAAATCAACCCACAACCAATGACTCCAAACCTATTTCTGAAGTAATAGATCACCAACTTTTCAAATTTGAAAATTCTGAGACTTGATCTAATTTTACCAACACCCATTACAGCTACCGCTTCTCCAACCCTACCCCAAAGGCAATAGATCACCTGGCTAATGTACATTTGTACTTTATTTTATATTCTAACAGAACATCTGCTTGAAGCTGCTTCACCTAATTAATCCAACAGTACATCAGCTATCTTCTTCTATCTCTTACAAGGTGATTCCATTTCAAAAGAGAATAGTATAGTATATTGCAATGCACTGGATATGACACAGAGAACTGTCGGTTTTATGTAATTTATAGTGTCAGGTTTCTAGACTTCTGCTATAATTGCTGTTTAATAGCTTTTTAAGCTTTGTAGTTTCTCTGCTCTGTAAATTTAAGTTGAAATGTAGGGTACTTATTCTCTATTATTGTGATGGGTGGTGGAAGAATTATTTGTAATTGGGACATAAAAATACATTAGTTTAAGCAGGTATTCATTCTAATAAATGTCTCCAGGGCACTACTTTAATATATATGGTTCCATAGTAAACAGAATGAGTGTTATCATTAATTTCATTCCCCTTTGTTAAAAGACTCCCATTTTTTTCCACTTATACACAATAAAGTAATTTTATTATTTATGAAGAAGATATTTTTAAACAAGAAATTAACTTTTATTTTTATCTTTTTACTATATTGCAGTCACTGCATGGACACTTTGTTCATCTAGAAAAGCAGAAAAAAATAAGTATTTTTCTATTACAGCTCTATTAAAATACTTTCTCATAGGGGATAAAACTCATGAAAAATGTCCATATTATGGAAGCATCCACAGACTTTGGTAAGGCTGAATATACTAAACATATAGCAGTATTTACGTATCCAAGCCAGTAAGCACAAAATAACTGCTTTTGACAATGGGGAGATTACTCTTGTATACATATCATTCCCCATGAAATGTTTAGAATTTTGGAAATGTAATTACCAACACCTGGGTCAATAAAAGAAATGGCACAAATTAAACACTGTTGAAATGTAAATTGTCTGACAAATAAATTTGTTCTTTTAATATCATTTCTAATTAGATTCCTTTGTTCTCAACAGGTGTGGGTAGATCTAAAATTGAATGGTTTATTTCAAGGTGTGGGTAGATCTAAAATTCTAAATTTCCATTGTTTATAAGTGTTACCATATTTGTAACCCCTAATATCAGTATCTTAAGATTCTTCAAACAACAGTCTACCAACAAAAAGACAGATTTCAAATTATATTGAAAATTTTAAAAAATATGGAAAATCATGGAACAGCAAAGAAGGAAAAACTCACTAGCAGTAACTTTAATAGGAACCATTATCTAAACTATTCATATAATTCTCAAATCCTGTCTGTGTGCAAAAAATTCTGTTGCATGTACATTGTTTCCTTGAAACCCAGGTAGATCTTGTTTTCTGGTTGGTTTTGGTTTGGGATGGCTTTATTTATAATATTTTAGGATATTGGGCATCTGTCTCATTGGTGGAGAAAGTCAGTTGAGATCAATTGATAAAACTCATCATATGGGTTGGACATGTTGAAATTTTTTGTATGGTATGAAACAGGGCACAACTCCTGCATAATAGTGGTAGGCTACCATGATCTTGCACTGATGCGTATCTAGCCACCATGATCTTTGTCTTCTGGTGTGGCCTTGGTTATTTTATTGAGGTCACAATGTGACCTTTAGATGTTCAATTTTTGGTAATGACCAAAACCAATTTTCAATTCTAGCAATTGCTAGATATTTATCCCTCAACCAGGTCAACTAGCACAGATGTTCAATTTATTACAAAGCAATTACTTTACCAAATGCCCAGTAACTAAGTTCAGCCTAAGCGATAGTATAATAGCACCTCGATGTGCATGTCTAGAACTAATTAAATATTACTGAGATAAGCAGAACACTTATCATTAACACTCTAATCCATAATTTACTGGTTTCATAACAATAATCATTTCCCAGCATGCAATATGGTAATTAAACATACTATTACAGTTCCATTCATATACTAAAACACTAGGGGCAAAATATTCAACAAGTTCAACATGCTGCCAAACAGCAAGTGCAGTTGTGTGAAGGACATCTAAAACTTTATTTTTTTAATATTTTGCAGTTAAGAATGAAAATATAACAGTAAATTACTATGACAGTTTTTGCTTACCAGTAAATTTCATAAACCTTTATCAAAATCTTTTTCTTAAAAGTTATAATGGTCATATTATAACATATTTACTACACTTTCATTAAGCTCTCTATCCATTAGATGTTGATTCAAAATATATGTTATGAGTCACTCCTCAAATGGCCTGAAAACCAAGGGTACCATGAACTTCTCTGAAACCTTTTTTGCATATCTCACAGTCTGAATTGTCAATGGCTGACTCTGAATCGCAACCAGAGGCTCCCAATAGCCTGTCATCACTCACCTGTCATACATTTAAATGGAGTTAAGTTTTAGAGGGAGAAAATATTTTTTTATGAATTTCTCATAGGGTCCTACGTCATATTAAGTTGGGCCAAGGCAGTTGTCTTGGTTGGCGGATGTGGTCAACAGACAAAATTCTGAAAGAAATTCTCCTGGGAACCATTTCAACAAAGTAAAGTGCCAATGGAGGAAGTAGATCCAGTCAAGAAGATTTTTTTCATAAATTTCTCATATGGGCCTATGTAAAACTAAGTTTGGCTGGGTGGCTATCTTGGTTGGCAGGTGAGGTCATCAGACAAAATTCTGAAAGAGACCAATTAGGAATCATTCCACCAAAGTTTGTTTCTAATTGAACAAGTAGTTTCCAGACATGTAAACTTTTTCATGAATTTCCCATAGGGTCCTATGTAAAACTATGTTCGGCTGTGGAGGCCATATTTGTTGGCAGGTTGGGTCATCCGACATAATTATGAAGGGGACCAGCATAAGGACCATTCCACCTTAATAAGGTTCTAATTGTGCAAGCAGTTCAAGATAAAAAAAATTTTTTGCAAATTTCCCATAGGATTCTATATAACACTTAGTTCGGCTGGGGTGGACATCTTGGTTGGAGGTTGGAAATGCCAGACATAATTTTGGAAGGAGTCCACCTAAGGATCAATTCAGCAAAGTTTGGTAAAGATTAGCAAAGTAGTTTCAGGGGAGAAGATTATTAAATTCATGCCCCTTTTTTCTATTTTTAGCCTAGGGGCATTTTGTTTGGAGGTCAGGGTCATTGGACACAATTCTACTAAAGGATCACCCAAGGACCATTCTAGCCAAGTTTGACTAAGATTGGCTCAATACTTTCAGAGGAGAAGATTTTTCAAATTTAATACCCCTTTTCTTCTATTTTTAGCCTGGAGGCCATTTTGTCTTAAATCAGGACACAATTCTGAAAGAGGACCACCTAATTACAGGAGAAAAGCTTTAAAGAAAAGTTTACGATGACAGACGCCAAATAATGGCAAAAGCTCACACGACCTTTTAGGTCAGGTGAGCTAAAAAGTTGCTGCATGATTAACCAATGCAGTCATAGGAGGTTAACAATGAAAATTTTCTGAATAGACTTAAACAGTGTGGGATTCTGTGAATTCACAAACACAAAATATCACCGAAATCAAATACCTACTGGGATTACCACTTCAATGACCACTCCAGCAATGTTTAGTAATTTTGTCTAGTCCTATAATATAAAGTAAGTAATCACATGGTTTGCCCGTCTGTCTCTACCATCAACAATTCATATCTTAATCTATTCCCATGAAACTACTGGACCAATTCATAATCTTAACTTAAATACATGTATAAGACTCCTTCGTTCAGATCGTCTGCTTTCAATGTTTTCATCAGATATTTGCATTTTTCTATTTCATGTATGGGCAAACCCATAATAGAAAAATGCATATATTCTATCAAAATGTTGAAAGCAGACGATTAGAACTCAGAGGTCTTATATTTAATATAGGACTGATTCATTGATTGAATGTAGCTTAAAGTCCAGCAGCAAATATTTCATGCATAATCAAGAAGAGAACATATTTATGAATGACAATGATGAATGAACCTTGCTTTGTACTAGACCAACACACTGAGTTGGATTTTTAAAGTGCTAGCTCACGAAAGCAACAGTCAGCTGGAAGACATGCCACTTTTAATACCCAGACACATAATTCTGACTCTGGGCCAACCTGTCTTTGCTCTTACTCCTAAATGCTGCATGCTTACATGTAGCTGAGGAGCAGCATATACCAAGTTGACCCGACGGGGGGGTCGAACCCATGACCTTCCACACTGGAGGCAAGCACGCTAACCATTACACAACTGAGGCAGTTTTTTACTCATTGAAGATATCCCACATCATATAAGAATTTGATAGTCTATATCTAACTTTCATTTCAGACTGTAATTTAGGTTTCATGTCATGACTTCAATATAAGCAATGAATTTTTTCCTGAAAACTAATGCAGAAAATAGTTTTTAATTTATTTGGGATCTAGATGTTAGGTTGAATTTTATTGACACATACCAGTATCATTATATAATGTGGATTACTTTGTTTAAGTGTCGATTTACTAAGTTATACCAAGTTAGTGAAGAAAAAAAACTGGTCTGCATAAAAAAGTCATTTATCAGTCTGACTGTTTATCAGTCTGACTGTTTGATCAAACAATTACTGTTGTGGTGAAAGTTATAATTTATCCTTTTTTCCTGCACAAGATTTAAGGTAGTATGTTTGGTTATTAATTCAGCAGGAAGTTTAAACAAGACCGAATGTCAACAAAACCAATAATAATAGTTGATTACAATATCTAATGTTCGCGTTTCTCCGAGCCTGATTCCATGCGGAACTGTCATGGCATGCATTGGACCATTAATACTTAATCTTGATTGGTCACATTCTGCCAATCTTCCTGATGAGAAATCAATCCCAGACCATAATGGAAATGGTCAAGGAATATTTCTGCTTAATTAAAATTAATGGATAAAATCATGTATTAATGTACCAATAGTGTGTTAATGTGTCTTTCAATGGGCACCCTGTTTGATGCAAAAGTTGTTTTGTAAACAAATCAATAACTCTTTATAATTGGTCTGGAATATTCTTAATTGGTTTTTAATATTTTGCCCACTAAGACCTCTATTAAGAGACCTGGCTTCAGTTTTATATTCCTGCCTAATGTTGGTGGTTCTCTCTGGGTACTCCAGCATCCTCCACCAGTAAAACTGACAGCCCCGAAATGACAGAAATATTGTTGAAGTGGTGTTAAACCCCACTCAAGAAAACAAACAAATCGTTTCTTTAAAACATTTCTCCTCAGCTTGAATCAAATGATCTGATTTGAGGATAAACTCAGTGTTTTTTTGGGAAAAATTTTCATTTCAGAAAATGTCTTATTGAGAATGAAATGGCTCTGTCTGTAAGTAAGTTTTTTATCAAGACCATGAGAATAAGAGGAAAATATTAGATGAAACATAAATAACACTTTGCTCATTACTTGTTGTGAATGTCCTTAGTTTTTTAGCTTATAAACGCTGAAAATTAATTGGAAGTGTATGTGGATGGAATTAATTAACCGTAATTGATGTTTTACAAGAGTTTTAATCGACGCAATCGGGTTCAATCGTTAGCAATTTTATGTACAACAATTCTTTAAAAAACGCCAAAATCGTAGGTACTATCACTTTAAAATAAAAGTGACCAATGCACATGTACAACATTTGTAACTTTAACAGATAGAGTAGATTGGTTTCCTGCAGTTTTCTGTCATGTGCAGATGAAGAGACAGTTTAAAAGTCAATTATTTGTGAGGTTTTAAGTTATTCAATACTTGTACTGCAAGATGGCAATTTAATAAAACCATGAATTCCATACACCAAGAACCAAAGATTTTTATAACCACAAAATTGATAGCCACAAATTAAAAAGAACTTTCACTGTATAATCAAAATCATTCTTATAAGACAGTTTCTTATAGTTAAAATGTTGTCACTTCAGAGAAAACCACAAGGTTTTTAGATGCTACTTTGTTTTGCAGACCAATGGATGAGAGTTGGCATTTATACCATAAAATTTCCACGGCCTACCATGTCTGACAGAGAACTAATATATGCTAGGCTCTAAATTTGTAGGAGACATAGGGTGGATTTGATCTTTTAGATGTTTGATTATTGCTTAACATCCAGAGGGCAAATACTTAAGCCATATTGAGGACAGAGAAACAAGTCAACAAACCAAATTTTAAAAATTAGTATGTAGACAGTGAGCAGGGGACCAGTAAGGGAGGATTTTTGTCAGCCACACAAAAAAATTACATGTTGGATAGGGTCTGATTGATTGATTGATTATTGCTTAATGTCCAGTGGCAAATATTTCATGCATATTCAGGACGAAAGCATGTTAATCATGTGTGATGATGAATGAACCCTGCTTAGTACTAGACCGACATGCTTAGAATGTGGCATTTTCTAAACATAGGGTCTCTTTAACGTCTCCATCTGGACAGATTGTGAATTTATAAACCCCCACAACCAGGGATACCGCTTTTAGGGAACTAGTGCCTCCAAGACAGAGATACTTCCCTGGCATGGATTGACAGGTTTTTATACATCCCACTCATATCATTAGATGCCCCCTAAGCAGGGGTTTTACCTTAAGGGAGAGAAACTGAATGCCTGTCTTTATCTCAATGGCACCCTTTAGAGAAGGAAGTTGCACAATATCTATTTTGTTTACAAAGATGGGATCAGAATGTGATAAAAAAACAAGTCTTCCTAAATTTTGAAGTTTTTCGCCAGTAAAGGTGGGATATCACCTTGAGCTCTCGCCTGGATCTTCCCTGGAGAGTTTGCTTGTAGTTTACATGTAATATTTCAGTAATTAAATTGCTGCATTAGTTTTTTGACTTGATGAATAAATATGTGTTTTATGGGTTTATTCATGATTGCAATGTTTTATCAGATTGATAATTAAATCTTGAGGGACATGCAATCATTCCTACATAAATTCAGTCATATCAGGTGTAAAAAACATTACAACCATCATCGTTGATTATAGATATGTATTAATTTAATCTCAACAAGTCTGTTGATAAAAACATTGGTTACTGTACAATGTATTTAAAAAAAAAGTTTTTCAATATCGTCTATATTTAGAGAAATTAATCATCTGATAGTGGATTATCTATAAAATCTATTGAATAATGGCTTTGATTTCTACCTAGCTTTATGTTGTTATACAAGTATTTCAGTGCCATTAGCTTTGATGGTTTATTGAGGGTTTATGGAGGCTTAAGTGGCTTTTATTGATAGATCTGTTATGCAACATGCAATCATAAAAACAGGCAAGAATTCTAAAGTGCATAATTGTTATAGTAACTTAAGTTCTGCTGTCTGTATCTTGTAAGATATTCGTGTGAATAGTTCATTAGGTATTTTGATGCTTATTAATAGTTGAGAATGGAATTGGAATTAAATCAATGTAACTGTAATTTTGACTTGATCTGGAATTTTCCTATTTGTTGCATTTAGGATATACATTTACAACATAAAATCAGGTTTTTTTTTTGGGGGGGGGACAGATTCTTTGAAATCTCTGGACTTACATTGAGTTGTATAAATGAGACATCCAACCACCACAATGAGAGTTGAAATTTACTTCAACAGGTCCAATTACAGCCTTCAATAATGAACTTAAGTCATTACCATAACACCATCTTGCACACAAGCATCCTTACGCACTACCTTCATTTAGGAACCCCAGTGAACTTCGACCGTTACTTGTAAGATGCCATAACAGAAGCTGTAAAAATCCCCCAAAATACAAAATAAAAACGACAATCAATATAATCTGATGAAAAATGGTGAACTAATAACAATAAATGACTTTTTAAACAACGACAACCACTGGACTACAGGTTCCTGACTTGGGACTAAATGAGACACATTAAGTATGTGGCAGGTTTATCCAGTTTGTGTGCACTAACCCATCCCCCTAACCTGGGACAGTGACAACAATTATTTCTGTGAGTGCTTAAGAGTGTTCAATGTTAATGCATCATAGACCGTGGCATTGCCAGTAAATGAATTACGAGACCTCCTGGAAAGTTCTACAAAGTTTTGTTATTTATGATGTTCATTGACTGAACTTTAGCTTTTAATTAATGCATTACATAACCTCAAATATCTCAAGTAATCAGTGCTAAGTCCTATCTTGTTTCCAAATGTCATTTTGAATGTCATGTATCTTTTAATATTTTAATATAGAGTGCATTTCTTTCTAATCAAAGTTTTGTAAACGTTGTGTGTCGTTTGTTATCGTTTGTTAAACGCTGCAAGTGTAGAAACAAATGCATCGTTTACTGACCTTGGATGACCTGTTAAGATATGCACGCACATGTTATTTGTAAATAAAGTTCTTATTTTAGCGGGAAAATGGCTGCAGCAGAAGTACATGAAATTTGCATTTTGACCATGTGCACAGAAAATTTTATTGATAGTTCATCATCTTCATCAGAAGAATCATCAGACAGTAGAGATGACGATGATGCACTTCTGTTACAAACAGCAAATTATTTATTTAATTTGAAAATTACATTAATTTACTTTTTGAACAAATTATTATTCACAAAAAAAATGCAATAAAAAAATTAATCCCATTTTTATATTAATTATCATGATTATACCTACCTCCTCTCCTGTTATTAGATCTTATTAGATTCCATCTTTGTTTTAGCGGGAAAACACCACGTGTAGATAATTGATTCAGCGTTGAGATGAGAAAGAAATGCAGCGTTTGTTATGACAAACGATAAACGACAAACTGTAGACGCACTTTTAGCGAGTGCAGAGTTTGTCAAAGTTTGTGCAAACTTTGCAAACGCAAATTAGAAAGAAATGATACAAACGCGTGCGCGCTGAGTCGTTTGCATCGTTTGTGTTAGAAAGAAATGCGCTCATATATTTGTCAAATAAAATCTGCAAAAGATATATTTGATATCAGATTTAAGAGGGTGGTACAGGGGGAATCACACACTGATGTACGGGAAATAAAATATCATTTCACGAGGATGAAAAATTAGAATATGTCTTGCATGTTGCATTTTTTCAATTTAACTGAACGCTGCATATAACGACCCTACAGCGACCCTACAGCACGACAACGTAAAATAAAAATAGGCAAACTTTTGCACTAAAGTAACCCTGTACCACCCTCATTTTAATCTTGATACAAATGTATCAAAATTAAAAGGTTGCTAAAATCTATATGTTGCTCCAAGGGAGAACAAGAGAAATTGAAGGGACCATTGTTGAAACTAACAAACTCTAGAACAGGAAAAGCAAATTATTTCCTCATTATAAAGTTGAAGCCATATGTTGTTAAATTTGTTGAGCTCTTTATGGTATAGGCGTATTTCAAGGAATAACCTCTCAGCATCATTATAAGCCAACACAAGAAAGCTGACATCCAAAAATATTAGGAATACTTATATCCAAACAAATTGAAATTAGAAGCCAAATGCATCAGAAGACTTATCATGTAAAACACAAAGATTGAATTCTTTTCAGGGGTTAAGAATTAAGGTTAGAAAGTGAGGTATTAGGGCCATTTTTGGCCTATAAAATAAATTTTGATATTTCAGTTTCTTTTGGCACATTGTCCTTTATGAAAATGAGTATGTCATAAATTTCCTGTCAGACAAGTCTTTTCCATGAACTCACCCTGGTTTTTGTAGGGATTGTGTTACTCCAGCTTTAGTTTTCAGTGTAGTGTTGTCTGTTCTATGTTTGTCTTTCGTTTCATTTTGTTGGCCAT
>JARWCS010339909.1:0-11619 GCA_034783895.1 Geukensia demissa | reverse complement strand
CAAATGCAGGCAGTGAATTTCTGAAAATTTTCCTATTTTTTAAACATGCATGTAAAATGGTGAATAATGATCATTTACAAATGTAATAAATACTAAAACATTGCTAATAATAATACTAATAATAATAATAATATTACTATTGTATAGCAACGTTATAGTCCTCGTAGAACCTAACCAAACGCTAGCGTGCAATATTCCACGATATTGCACTCAGTGCAATATTGCTCTGAAAAAAAGACGTCATTAATGATGTTGAAAATTTATGTTTTATGCATTTTAACGGTTTTGCTATACAATAAAAGGGTCATTGCACGAATATTGATGAATATTGTCCCTCGTAGAATTTTTATTGCACTCGCAAGCCCGTGCAATATAATATTCTACTCGGGACAATATTCACCAATATTCGTGCAATAACCCTATAATATAAATGTGAATATGAATATTTTTCTACAATTATTATGCGCTTTTCCCGATTTTCGTCGATATGAATGTGAATATGAATATTTTCTACAATTATTAGGCGCTTTTCCAGATATTCGACGACCGGTTTCTAAAAAGTGAAAAACAATGTATTTAAGCGGAATTTGATTGACGACATCACTATTAAGCCGGGATTAAGGGACAATATTTTAAATGAAAAAGCAAAATTAGTCCATTGAAAACTTGGAGAAAAAATTGTTACATTGTTATTCGCATTTTTTACAATCTCAATAGTTAGACCTTCACATTTTTCGCCAACAACTGAAACTGAATGTCTAAATACTTAAAGACATGTTTTATAGACATCATATCTTAAGACATGTTTCAAGACATTCGTGTCTGAAGACATGTTCTAAAATTTTGTATATTTGCTTTTCAGTGTATATGTATCAAATTGTTATCAAGTGTCTTGAAGACACCTAATATATTTTCAAGACGTCTTGGAAGTTATCGTTTTGTCAGATTATATCTCGAAGACATTTGTCTTGAGGTACAGGCATGCTATGTGTCTGAAGACATGGTATGTATATATTTTAAGAGAATGATGTTTATAAGACACGTCTCAAGACGTATTGGATGTTTACTTTTTGTCAGATTATGTCTTGAAGACATTTGACTTGAGACACAAATGCTATGTCTAAAGACATGTTATGTGTCTGCATGAAGACATGGTATGTATATGTCTTATGACACTGATGTTTATAAGACACGTCTCAAGACGTCTTAAAATGTCTCAAGACATTGATGTTCATTCACTATGTATGTTACTTATACTACAACAAAAAATTTGGCAACACTTTTATTTAAAATAATGGAAGTTAAACTTTGCAGACCTTTATTCCGCTTGAAAAAAACGTATTTGTTTTTCAGACCTATATCTCTCTTGCAAATAAACAAAATTGTTTTAACCAAAATATTTTGCATGATATTCGATTTGAAAAAAACAGCGACTCCCAGGAGACTCCTCACTCGTCCTTACTAGGCGAAATGTTATACAAAATATAAGTAGAGGACAATTGTCTCAGTAGTTTCACACAAGAAGATTCTTAAGTGAATTTCCCTTGGAGCCCTATTTTACAACTGTGTTAGTCAGCTTAGTTGGCAGGCAGGGATGAAGAACATATTTTGGAAGTAGAACATTCCAACAAACTTTCCCATAAATTGCTACGCTAAACTAAGTCCGGCTGTGCAGCCACCTTGATTGGCGGGGAATGCTGAACATAAGTTTGGTAGAAGACCATCCAAGGACCATTCCACCAAATTTGGTAACAATTGACTCCGTTGTTAATACAAGACGAAATTTAAAATATAGCACCATCCCCTTTTTCTATCTTTAGTAAATGCAGCAATCTTGTTGCAAGGGGGAATATTAAACAAAAGTTTGGCAAATTAAGGACCACCAAAGACCATTGCACCAAAGTTTAGTTTCAATTGACACAGTAGTTTCTGACAAGAAGATTTTCAAGTGGATTTCCCTAACGGTCCACTGTTAAACTAAGTTCGGCTCTGGCAGCCATCTTGGTTGTTGAGTGGGATAAAGGACATAATTTGATGGAGGACCATGTTAGAACCATTTCATACAAGTTTGGTTGCAGTTGTCTCAGTAGTTTCAGACGAGAAGAAGATTTTCAAGAATTCTCCCGTGGGATTTTGAGTGCACAGTGAATGATCATCAATGTCATGACACATCTGGAGACTTCTTGAGACATTTCTTATATAAATGTGTGTCTTAAGACAAATACATACATGTCTTAAGACATACGATATGTGTCTCAAGACAAATATCTTCGAGACATAATCTGAGGAAATGATAAGTTCAAAGACGTCTTTAAAGTATTTTAAGGTGTCTTCAGGACACTTGAAAAGAATATGATACCTAGGCACTGAATCACTAATACACAATTTCAGAACATGTCTTAAAGAAACAAATGCCTTGAAGACATGTCTTTACGTTTGTCTCAGGACATGTCTTTATGTTTCAAGACGTGTCAAGATGTCTTTAGATATAGACGCACATTCGCTATGTATATCCAAAAGGACAGTGCTTTGCTATTAAAACATACACCACAATCTTCAGGATTGCGGTTAACATAGTGAATTAACATCAATGTCTTGAGACATTTAAAGACGTCTTTAGACATACTTATAGAAATGTCTTAAAGACATCGGTTATTAAGACAAATACATACTATGTCTTCAGACATATAGCAAGTCTTCAGACATTGTATATATGTCTCAAGACAAATGTCTTCGAGACAAATTCTGAGGAAACGATAACTTCCAAGACGTCTTTAAAATATTTTTAGGTGTCTTCAAGACACTTGAAAACAATTTGATACATAGGCACTGTAAAGCAAATATATAACATTTTGAAACATGTCTTGAAGATACGAATTTCTTGACGACATGTCTTAAGATATGATGTCTATAAGACATGTCTTTAAGTATATCTCAAGATGTGTCTTGATGTTTTCAAGACATGTCAAGATGTCTCAAGATATTGATGATTATTCAATATGAACTCTTTGGGCATGGATCAAAAACAGCAACTGTTCCATATTTCTAGGGGTATGGGAGGCGCTGAGGCAGCTAGAAGGAATTTGAAATAAAAAAGCAGGATGCATGCAAATTTGGTGAAAAAATGCAGGCCCAAAATTGTTAGAAAAATAACAAGATAACAATGTCCTAGGTTTCAAAAAGTGTTGAATATTGACAAAAAACAAGCCGCACAGGCGTACCAAAGAGATGGGTCAAAATTGCTGTGGAAAAAGGCAGGATCATCACTTACTTCTAAGCCACAAGTTTTTCTCTGTCGAATCTTGAATATTTTTTCTCAATTAATTTCGGACTATGTATCCACAGTAGGTACAGGTTTGTCTTATTCCAGAATGATGTTTAATTTCATTCTACAGAAGATTCTTTACAATGCCTCTGCTGGTGGACAAGAGTCCTCGAGGGTTTTCACCAGCCCAATTGTCAGACTTGTCTGAAATGGAATTTATCAAACAATGTTTTACAGAAATTAGCTGCATTTGCTTAAATTTTAAATTACTTAAATTACGAAAAGGCTACATAACGTATTGCACGTTGTAGTTGTCCCTACCGTCAGATTTGGCTTCCTATTTCGATTTGTTTGGATTTGAGTACTTCTATTACTATGTTTGGATCTCCTATGTTTTGGTTCGGAGCCTGGATGGCCGAATGGTCTATGTAGTTTATTTAAACTTAACTGTGCAGATCACTGTAGCATATCACATATACGGCTAGAGTTTGCGCTTGAATTAGTACCATACAAAAATGGATTGATTCACCCGCATCATATGTTATAAGGTTTGTCAGTTACGAGGGTGGTACAGGGTTATTTTCGTGCAACGTTTTTACCGATTTTTATTTCACGTTTTGTCTTGCTAGAGGGTCGTTATATGTCATGTTTCGCGTGTCTTGATCAAAATGCAACGTACAAGCCATTTTCAAATTTTTCGTTCCTCGTGATAAGACATTTTATTTCTCGTACATCCGTGCGCGGGACCCCTCTGCACCACCCTCAGTTACCTGGCCAAGTCGGTGGTTCTCGCCGGCTTCCTCCACCAGTTAAACTGACCACCGCGATATGAATCAAATAATCGTTGAAAGTGACGTTAAACCCAAATCAAACAAACAAATATGTTTTGGTTCGATGCTACTGATGAGAGGTTACTCCTTGAAATGTACACATAGCATACCACAAAAAATCACTTTATTAGTTTTCAACATTGGCAATCTTGTATTTTAAAAAATTGACATAAATATGTAAAACAAACAAGAACTATAGTCAAGAACACATTTTGGAAATATGTGTATTCGTTTACAAATTTCCGACAATTAATAACATATTTTCAATAATTATTGCAAATACCAGAACATACAGTATCAGATAATCCTTTCTGTCCATGCTTTATTCGTATGAAGCTTACTTCATACAGAGCCTTCTGCATAGAATAGGGAAAACGTTGGCTCAATCTTTTGTTTTCATGTTGCGCTATAAAGATGATGTTCTTTCACTGAATAATTTTAAATTTTGTAACTATGTTGACCGCATTTATCAATTGAGCTTGAAAATAAGGATACTACAGAACCAGGAAGGTCTGCTTCATAACTTGACTTACATCTTGAAATTGACAGTAAGGTCCTCTTAAGAACAAAATTTAACGACAAGAGATATGACTTTGGTTTTCCAATTGTAAACTGTCCGTTCATTTCTAGCAACATTCAAGTTGCACTTGTATACGGAGTGTATATTTCTAAATTGATACGCTACTCTAGGGCGTGTGCTTCCTTTAAGGATTTTATTGATAAAGAATTGCTGATAACCAGAATGTTACTGAACCAAGGGTTTGTCAAGGAAATATTAACGTCATCACTCCGGAAGTTTTTCGGTCGCCATTATGATTTCGTTGACCGGTTCGAAATATCCATTTCACAAATGACAATGAATATGTTCCCATTTTCGTGACAACAAATCAATTCCTATACCGGTTGTGACTAACATTGATTGTGACAATACACCGGCTTTGTCTACTGAATAACACGAGGAGTGTCACTAGTGAAGCAAAAGTTGCTTACCCTTCCGGAGCACCAGAACTGAACCTAGTTTTTGTATAGTTCGTGTCAATCTAGCTTTAGTTTCCAGTGTAGTGTTGTGCGTACTATGTTTGTCTCGCGTTTCTTTTTGTTGACCAGGGTCTTGTCTGTCTTCTGATTTAACGATTTCTGTTTCTCCATTTGGTATCTTCGAATTCTTTTTTTTCTAAATACTATCAAAATTTACATCTAGAAAACAATTTACCACAAAGACAAGCCTATGGCAGCAATTCCCGACTTGCGACTGTAACATGAGACATGTGGTGGGGTTTAACTAGTAAGTGGGATCTAAACCCTTCCGGTACAAATCCTTTTGGTATTATTTATTATAAATGTGAGTTTTAAAGGCAAAAATATGACTTATCCCCATTTTTTCTATTTGCATGATTTTGAAATGAATCATATTACAAACAATATCTTACATGATGTTATTTATTATTCTGACTATGTTATATAAATTCTTTATTTATTTGGTGTACATTGATAAGTTTGTTTCAAAATCACATGATATCATTAAATCTGATATTGCTTAGACGTGACACTAGTGAAACGCTAGAACTGTAGACTACACATAAATTCACGTTCATTCATTTTTTGCCTAAATGAGCAACCATTAGAATTTTAGGGGTGGGGGCTAAGATTACATTTTTCAACCGAGATTTATTTGTGTGCCCAGACTGTTTTTAAGGAAAGATATTTTTTGTTTATCGGGTCAAAAATTGTACATGGGACTTTTCATCTATATTATTGGAATCTACATGACGACACTAGAGCGCCAGTCTCTAGAACACGATGTCAGCAACTAGAATTAAACGGAACAGGCAATTTGATTCTTCAACAGAAGATTTTTAGTGTGTACGTATTCTTTGGTTTACCAGTGACTTTCAGGAAAGGCTAGGTGGAGACTTGGGAAAAACCAGTGACATTGAGAGACAGACGACTACCACCTGAATGGGTATACAAGGTCCGCAACCCAATATTCTGCCCTCTTTAGAGGAAAACCACATTTTCAAAAACAATACCTCCAGAGTCTCCGGAGAGGGGGGAGGAACATTTTGACGACAACGACACATTCAAGAACACAGAAACAGATAGTGTAGCTGACGCTTTAAAGAAAAGAGGCTGTATTAAATGTGCATGTGACAAACATGTAAGAACATTTAGGACAAAAGTTTCACAAAATAGCAATATTAATTTGATGCACTGTATGGCCATCACGTTGATTGACATCTCGTCAGCATGTAGTTTGAATACATCAGTCAAGATCTAGATGCAGTGAGGTGAGGATTCAAACGCAGCACACAGAAGTTTCTTCTGGTGAAAAACAGGTGATTACCAGATTGTGTCAACCCATTATGCTGGGGATCTCTTAGCTGCTGAATCTTTTTATGACAATAGACAGATCTTGACTAGTGCAACAGTATTCGAGAATGCTACAACAATACAACCATACAGGGAAAAAGTAAACCGGTCCAAAATGAAAGAGCCTGGAAGCAGTTCGATGAAGATCCTGAAATGATTCTGGAAACCACTATTCAAGAAAATAATCATTTTATCAACAATCATATATAGAGTAGGAAAAGGGGTTTGGTAAAGAGAAACAAAAGAAGCGCAAGGATAATGTGGTGTCTAGAATAGAAAACAGGAGAGAAAGAGAAATCAGGAAGTTAAGAAGGGAATTAAAATCCACCAGGATGATCACACAAAAGGGCAACGTACATAGAGAAAATTTGCCTTCCGCAGATCAGAGATGATATCAGGAAGAAACTGAGACGATTAAAAAATGCTGAAAGAATAAGGATAACGAAAAAAAGATCAAGAAAACGTTCTCATTTCATAACGGATTCATATACATTTACCAAACACTTCTTAGTAAGGAACGATCTGGTGTTTTTAGAAAGCATCCAATAAAAGATAGAACTACAGTAGCAGGAGACACATAGATAAAACTAAGAGAAGTGTCTCTAGGAGACATGATAGACAATGAATATGTTGACACATCTGCACAAAAGTGGGCAATTCCTGGATTTATGGATGTGTAGAACACACAAGCACTCTAAACCTATCGATATTAGAGAGAAGAAAGCAGACAAGGGAGACTTGACAGTAGTATGGCTCGATCTTGCCAATTATAGAAGAGTTGATAGAAAAGGCATTAGACCATTACTACATCCCTGATCATATTAAGAGAATTTTAAATAGTTACTTCGATGGAATGATGCTACGCTTTTCAGCAGTGAACATCACTACAGCATATCAAATTCTTGAGAAAGGGATTATTGCATGCTGTAAAGTGTCACCTATATTATTTATCATGGGAATTAACATCACCATGAGAGAGAAAAAAGGGAGAAATTTAAGTTCACCAAATGCTGGCTTGTTATGACATTAAGAAACTCTAAGGACAATTAAGTTAGTAAAGCTTGTGTACTGACTCGAAATGGATGTAAACAGACAACAAGTACATCTGAATCTCGGGAAGAAAGTATGTTAACATTGCAGGACATCACAGGCAACACCTGTATCGGAAAACAAGGATTTAGTATAGATCATTTCCTGCAGCGGGGGAAGTCAGAAGTGAAAGATCAAAGATATCTGGTAGTACAAGAAATTCAAAAACGATGAAGACGACCAGAGAAAGAGCAAAGCAGTGCAATTGGGACAACAAGGAGCAGGGACCAATTGGAATCTAAGAGTAGGAAAGGTTAGATGGCCAGAGATTTGGAGAATGGAACCAATCAGCTTCTCTTTAATACGGCGATCAGTTAATGATACATTACCATTAAGTAGCAACCTCTGTAGATGGGGACTAACCGAAGACCCAAACTGCAAACTATAAGGAGAGAAAGGAACAATGACACATATCCTATCTATTTGGAAGACAACTCCCAAGCAGGGCAGTTAAAGGTGAATAGATGAAAAGTTTTACACCCTCTTGTGTGTTTACTTGAGAAAGAACGCACGGAGAAATGATCCATACAGTTTGTGAGAGTAGGAAAGAAAAGACAGTCTTCATCATCAAATCAAGATGGCCTACAAAATCGGGCATCAGCGTGGGAAATGTGAGTGGACTTGAAGAAACGATTGATTTTTCTAGATGGCAGGTCAGTAGTGATGACCAAACAATATTTGCTGTCTGTCGGTCCCAAGTTTGCTCGTCACTTCTATTCCATAATCTTTTTAAAGCCTCGTCCATGCATTCCTCTTAGGACTTTTCTGTTAGATTTACCATTCATCCCTAGCTTTAGAAACAACCCCCTTCCTCATGTTCCTGACTGTGCTGGAAAACTTCTAACTCCTATTTCTAATGGAAATCACTATGCATTACAGTTCGTTTTCCTGCATAGTTCTACCAACTCTCACTACTTCGAAGTCTTTCTCTTATATGTGCCTCGTCACACCTTCTTCCAATGACACTCTCAGTTCTATCAATAATATTTGTCTGTTCTTTCTAGACCACACCATTATGTCTATCCTCAAGTTTGTATTAGTCACATCTAGAAAAATCACTCACATTTCTCACGCTGATGCCCAATTTGTAGGCCAACTTAATTTGATGATGAAGACTGTCTTTTCTCTCCTACTCTCACAAACTGTATGGATCATATTTCCCTGCGTTCTGTCTCCTGGTTAACCCAGAAGAGGGTGTAAAAACTTTCATCTCTCCACCTGTAACTGTCCTGCTTGGGAGCTGTCTTCCAACTAGATAGTATATGTGCCATTGTTCCTTTCTCTCCTTATAGTTTGCAGTTTGGGTCTTTGGTTTGCATCTACAAAGGTTGCTACTTAATTGTAATGTTTTATTAACTGATCTCCGAATTAACGAGAGGCTGATTGGTTCCATTCTCTAAATCTCTGGCCATCTATCCTTTCCTACTCGGAGATTCCAATTGGTCCCTGCTCCTTGTTGTCCCAATTGCACTGCTTTTCTCTTTCTCTGGTCGTCTTCACCGCTTTTGAATTCCTTGTACTACCAGATCTCTGCGGTCTTTCACTTCTGACTTCCCCCGCTGCTGGAAATGATTTATACTAAATCCTTGTTTTCCTGTACAGGTGTTGCCTATGATATCCTGCAATGTTAACATATTTTCTTTCTGAGATTCAGATGTACTTGCTGTCTATTTACATCCATTTCGAGTCAGTTCACAAGCTTTACTAACTTAATTGTCCTTAGAGTTTCTTAATGTCATAACAAGCTAGCATTTAGTTATCTTAAATTTCTCTACCATTTATGATAATGACATCTGTAGCTGGGACGACCTATTGTAAATGCAACGTGCTGAAAACCCCGGTGGTACGCTAGTTCTTAATCACCAGTCTCTCTAGTATCTGTACAGTCGTCACAGTATCAATTAAGGCATAAGCAACCACAGAATTCCTGGAAACTTCCCGTGGTGATATATCGAAGCTTAGTGTTTCCCTAGCAATCCTTGATTCTGTTTCTTCTTGAACCAGTACTTTTTCTGATTCTGGATGTTTTCAGTGATTCTCTTTTCAGTGTCAAATCATTTGCCCAGACATTTGATTGGGTTATCAACAATAGATAGTATAACTTCACTCTTGACTTTGAGGTGGAAATGTTGTCTTAGACGTTCTTTTCTAATGATCATACACCTTGATTCCGATTCGGCGCTCAAATTCATGCAAGGCAATGGTGCAACCTCTTCAAGAGCTATTAGAACCAATCTAGCGTGTACAAAGTTACTGATTTGTCATCAATGAATCCTCTATTGGCAGGTTGGTCAATTCCGGAATTTATTCTGGGACCTTTTTTAAATTCCCATGATAAATAATATGGGTGACACTTTACAGCATGCAACAATCCCTTTCTCAAGAATTTGATACGCTGTAGTGATGTTCACTGCTGAAAAACGTAGCATCATTCCATCGAAGACTCTTAATGTGATCAGGGATGTAGTAATGGTCTAATGCCTTTTCTATCAACTTTTCTATCATTGTCTCGTATGCATTGGCAAGATCGAGCCATACTGCTGTCAAGTCTCCCTTGTCTGCTTTTGTCTCTTTAATATCAATAGGCTAAGAATGCTTGTGTTCTACACATCCATAAATCCATGAATTGCCCACTTCTGTGTAGATGTGTCAACATTTTCATTGTCTGTCATATCTCCTAGAGACACTTCTCTTTGTTTTATCTATAACACGTTCTGATATGTTGTGAGAATGTCTCATTGTCTCAACAGCTATTTTTCCCGAGTTTTTTCGTGGTTTTGTAAATTGGATAAAATCTTAGAAACATGTGCTTAAATTTTATCTTTTGAACAATTCCACGAAAACAAACCGATGGTTGAGACAATCAGACATTCTCACAACATATCAGAGCGTGTTATATACAGATACGATTTTTCTGGTTTTTTTAAATTTTTCACCACTAAAACGTCACACTGTGACTCTCTATATACATAAACTTACGATTTTTTCCAATAAACTTACGATTTTTCTGTATTTTTATTTTTCACCACTAAAACTTCAAATTTAATCTTGATATAAGTTTTGATAAGATTGATCAAATGACTTGTACTTTGGCGTAAATAATTTTAGGTATATTATATTTTTTTGCTTGCGTTCAAACTTTATTTTGTCGTGCATCTGTGCTTGTAAATTTAAATGGTTACAGTAGCACAGGCATTAGTTTATGAAATATTTATTCACTTGTCAATAATCCGTTAATTTTGGTAAGATTATTCATGAAATCATGTAATATTTTTGTCGTTATATAATGAAAAAGAAATACAATGTTAAATATTTTCAACATTGTGCCGTTGATTTATTCTGCAGTAAGAGGCTCTACATGCGTATTTCTCAGTAATTCTTAAATACGATTTATTTTTGTGTTTGCGATAAAAATGAAATATTGTTTGGTACATTGTAAAATATATCAGAATATTTTCACTCACCTGTTTGTTTTACAAATTCTTTGATCATGTCAATAGAAATAGTTAATAGAATATCTAATTGGCAATGAGTTAGCTAGTGGCATGTTAATTGGTCCATGAAAAGGAGGATCGTTCATAGGCTGTGGCGGGAGTACCCTAAACCATGGCTGAGGCTCTACATCAGCCATGTTCTCTAAGCACCGCAGAGAACTATGACGTTCTTTTTGACGTCATAAAGGCAAAACAGCATCGGCCTTGGGCCGATCCTTGGCAGTCAACGGTAGAGTTTTGGCAGAGAGCAGGTTAATTTGGTGTTGATGCCACATAAAACTTTGGTATGCAATCAGGAGTATTACGACAACGTTTGCTTACCATTGACAATTATAGCTCATTCCTTGTTCTACGTTAAACTAAGCTTGACTTCGTGTAGGAATGACCATTCCATCAAAGTTTGATATTGATTGATTTTTACATTTTATACAGTTGGAAAGCAAACCAATCGATACCGCCGTTATTGCTAAGGCCTATCGACAACAATCGAAGGGGGGATATCTCATTTTCGCTGTCCGTGAAAAAAGCAATTAAATAATTGAAGTTATGCGAATTTTGGAAAGACGTCATG
>JARWCS010339898.1:0-11619 GCA_034783895.1 Geukensia demissa | reverse complement strand
TACATATATATATATATATGTTTTCAGTATCCATCTCAAGTGTTAAATCCAATTATATATATAGACACTTAAGTATTTAAAAACATCTATTATTTTTCCAAAGTCACCAAGATCATGATAGTTGACTGATAATATTCTAACACGCTTCATGTCTGAAACAAATGTAGTTTATAAAAGCAGTGATGGACTTGGCAGACATTATTATAGTTACATATAAATAGAAGACAGAGAAAAGAATGAAAAAAGTATATGCATGTAAATGTAAAACAAGATAAAAGAAAAATACATTGATAAGGACCAGTGCAGGTTCTTTAAAGAAGTTATTTTGTTAGACAGGGTTTCTTTTGGCACGTTTCCCACTGAGTTTATTGACAAAAATGAGTCATGAAAAATATTGATTAAAATATAAATCAGTTCATTTGGTGGTTCTGAAGATTCTGAAGACTATATCAGTTGAATATTGATTGAATGCTTTGTACTATAGACTGACACGCTGAGCCGGATATTTAACGTGCTAGCTCACGAAAGCAACAGTCCCCAGAAACGCGACTTTACCCAGACATATTTTCCTGAGTCTGGGCCAACCAGTCTTTGCTCTAACTTTAAATGCTGGATGCTTAGCAGAGAAGCAGCAAATACCGATTTTAACAGCTGTCCACACTCGCTACGAGCACGCTAAGCATTACATCACCAAGATGGTTTTTAAGCTGCTAATAACAACCAATTAACTGCTGAGCATCACAGAGATGACATTTGAATTCTAACTAACATGACTGATCAGAAACAAGAACTGCCAATGACAGTCGTATGATTTCCTTGATTGGCAAAGACATTAATATCTTAGAGATCTAAACATATATACTTTGTACTATGTTTGAGTTCATTTCCTTTGGTCATTGTAGAAGTTGATATTTGAAGATATGATAAAAATAGGGTCCAGTTGTACATAATGCATTACCTGTAGTAAAAACTTTTTCAAATGGTTTAATATAAATCAACCATTTTCATACGCAAAGTTCAAATTTGCTTTGAATTCAGAATAAACAATATAAAATATATGAAATGTGGTATTATTAAAAAAAAAACCCCAGTCCTAAAAAATAATTCTCTGCAGTTGTCATGATAGCTGAAAGAAAACAAATATGGTATTTCAAATTTCAAAGAGCCTACTGTAACTTTAGTGGATTCAGATGTTTTGCTATTTAGGTCTAACAAAAAATTTCTGTTTCCCATGTTGCAAAAGAAGGAGAGGGATTTTATTTAAATTAGCTGTACATCTCTGCATTGGGTATCCTGATCAGGTTTACCATATTTTGTTGCAAAATGTTTTGTTAATCCTTCATAACCTTGTCCAAAGAAAAGATAATCTCCTTGTAAGTACATTGGCAAAAGGATGGATAATGGCGATGTCTGACAAAAACTCAACCATAAGAACATGGGCATTAATTTCTTCAACTATACGTCCACCCCTATCACCCTCCCCTCCCCCCACAAAAAATAAATCATACCCTTTTTTTTCTTGGCATCAAATGGTAATAAATATCTAATATTGTTTTGCCTAAGACAAGAACCATAAGCAAGCCTTTTGGTGTTAATTGCATCACACGTCTCACACTGAAATAATTACTGCCAGTTTGTTCAAAACAGATAGTTTACATTCAATGGCATTATGTAAAATACAATACAGTGGAACTAGATTTAAGGATTATTCTATCTATTAACTTAATCACAAGTGTGTCAGATATTTACCTGTCTTCCCAATTACAATGAGGCTTTCCATTCTTTTCATTGTTGCTATTTGGATTTAATGATTCACTTATTCCATCCATTTCATCGCCTGGATCATTAGTTCCACCATCTGATATAAATATAATGTGTTTGTGACTGTACATATTTGACCTACTACATTATGTGTCTGAGTAAATTCCAGTTTAAATCTTAAAGCTCCAAAAACTGACGATTAAATAGGATTGACAGATAACTCCAGATGCTTTCACCTAATTTGATTGCAATAATGCCAAGTATTTTTTAACAAGATTAATCAGATAATTTGCCATAGTGTTCTTTGTTAAAATAAGTTTAGTTAAACATCTTTATGATATGAAACTATTTAAAGACGATTCAATCAAAGTTAAGTTCCAATTAGTGGCCTTGTGAGTTCATTTAAGAAGTGTTTAATGTTAATTTCCTATAGGTTGTATGTTAAAGTTTAGTCCCACTGTAGTGTCAACCTTGGTTGGCAAGCCTTGACACAGATTTTGTAGAGGACTTTTCCACCAAAGTTTGTTGCATTTGGTTTAGTAGTTTCAGATAAGTAATTTCCAAAAACACTCCACCATATCCCTTTTTCTATTTTGTTTAAGGTTGCCCACACTGGATGGAGTGTTGGCGATCTAAATATAACTCTTATCATTGTGGGTATTGTCAAGTGTGGACAGTACTCCCTTGTTTCACTGAAATGTATTTAATTAAATTAGTAACCTCAGAAATAGGAAAAGGTCAAACGAAAATATTGTTTTATTATTTTTACTTAAATTGAATATTAGAAACTTGTAAACATGTGAAAGTATCAGGTAATTTTGGATAATGACCTGTGATTGATTTTTCATGTGGCTGGCCTCTGATATGATTTGGAATTATTTGAGCTTAAAAATTTGATTTGCCTTGCCCTCAGCTACCCTGACAAAATATATCCTCAACCTATTGAATATCAATGTGTATCCTTATTCTTTTAAATCATTTTAAGATCGACATTGTTTCGGACAACACAAGGTCAATTATGAAAATTGTGGACAGACAAACATGGGATGCAGAGTGTATGCAATAGCTCCTATGACACTGGGTCTGTTCTGTTTACAAAATGAATTACAGGTACTTCTAAAATGGACACCAATGCAATTTTGAACAGTTTTGTGTCAGTGTGTTTGAAAATATACATACTGCTTGATTTTAACCATAACTGTAGTTGTTTTCGTTTCTTCCATAGAATGAACAGACAAAGGATCGCTGCTGTAAGCAAAACACAGGTAATACTGATGTAAACTCCACTGTGTGCTGTGTCATTGGATTCAGGACTATCAGTTGTTTTCGTTGGTCCTACAAAAAAGTTTACTTTCATACGGAAATTCTGTTAATAAATGTTCAGACATTACAAGCGGTGTAAACAAATAATCATGCACAATGACCTAATATTTTCATGACATCACTGGTTTAGAACATCAACACTGTGATTAAAAAAAAGAAAAAAAAACTACAATGACGGTTTTATCTGAATGCGAATGTATGAAGGGAAAGCTAATTTCAATGCGAATGTGTTTAAAATAAATTTATGAACGCAAATGTTTTGAATGCGCATTAACTTGATTCAAATTTTTGCATTACTTATGAACGCACCATTAGACCAATCAGAAGACCATGTTGAAATTTTGATCGGCACCAATTTCACAAATCTGGTAAAGGACCATCTGCCTAACATTTCTGCCAAGTTTGGTTGAAATCGGTTCAGTGGTCTCAGAGAAGAAGATGAAAATGTAAAAATTTAACAGACAACGACGAAACTGACGCAAAGTTATGACACAAGCTCAAATGGCCCTTTGGGCCAGGTGAGCTTAAAAGGAAAATATAAGACATTAGCATCATTTCATTTTTCAGCAAAACTCTATATCCAAAAATGGGCCTTAACCAAATTTTGCTAGATATAAATTATATTTTGCCCATTCCCCAGTGAGATGCTAGATAGATTACAGACTTGTTAAATTTTTCTACTGATTGCAAAAACATTTATTATTTGCTGTTTTTGCATTTGATATTATGGTTAAAAACAATATAAATGACACTGCATTATATTGTAGAGACAATTGTAACTGTGATGATTCTTATTGTAACATCATTTATACTGGTTTCTTCATCGTATGGTTCACTATTGATTTCTGTGTATCAAGGTTTTGAGGATGATACTGGAGTTTGAACTTTATATTGTTTGTAAAATAATAGTTTGCAAAGAAAATCTTAATCGTATATGAAGGTATTTTTCTTGGGTTTTGATATTCAGGATTTTTTATACATCATAAACTCATAAATTTGATTTTAAATAAAGAATTTCATTTAATTGACAAAATTTAATCAATGTCAAATTTATGTAGATGTTAAATATGAATAAGAAATGCATTTACACATTGTTACTTTGAAATAGAACAAATATTTTGCTTTGGTTTTTTTAAGTGCAACATAAGAAGCCTATATCAATCCAAAAATCAACCAGATTTTTAAAAGATTATTTACATAACAATCATTTTAATAGCCATAGTAGTTTCAGATGAATAATGAATAAAATAAATCTTCTATAAGGTCCTTAACAAGTCCAACTTTGGTGACATAAATTTTCTCTCAGTGTGGAAAACATTATTTTCATCAATTAATTTCCATGGATCATTCACAAAGCAAATCATTCAATTGGCTTTGTAATTTCAGATAAGAAAAAATCAAAGTGTCTAATTTAAAATATTTACTCCTGACAGCCATCTTGAATATGAATGTTAAAACTTAATTGATAAGGGATGCAAATTGTTGTCAATAGTTCACCTGTCAGGACAGGTGATTCCAAATGTGACATTAATCTGTGATTTATTGAGTTGCTATATTAAAAAGAAAACAATTACATACTATTTATCACATTTAGTTAAACATGTTTAAATTTGTGAATTTCAGCTGACGCACGTACAAACACAAACAGCAAGACAGTAACCATGGTAATTTAGAGATATATAAAACTTGTGTCTTTAAACAAATCATTTTGATATTTGGACTTATTTGTACAGACATTGGAAAATTCGAAGATTTTTGGCACTGAGATTTAAGCCAATATTGAGACTCAATACACAGGGAAGGAAAATTCCTGTAGTAGTTCACAGGACCAAATGTTTTCAATATTTTTCCAATAGAACATTTATGGTAATATGAATAAATACAGTTTTGTAAGAATTTTGAAGTATCTTTCCGAAACTGTGGTCATTTTCAAAATCCATACTCCTTTTTTATCTCTATTTGTACTTTAATTTGTAATCTTCTGTTCACAGAGTAAAATCTTTTACATGTGTCTGAAACAGTTGGATATTTACTTTTGTATAATTTAAGTTGTTTTGTCACAACTGTGACCAGATGAGGGGGGTGCTCACAAACATGTTTAACCCCACTGCATACTTCAATTGCCTATCCCAAACCAGGAACCTGTATTGTAGTGTATGTCATTGTTTTTATATTTCTGTTGTTTTACATTGTAAACTAATAAGGTGAATGTCATCTCATTTGATTTTTTGGGCGCCGCAGCTTGCACTTATAACGTATCTTTGTTACCATCTGGTTGTTCAAAATTTATTCTTTTGGATAGTTCATAGACAATCATACCCCATCTCCTATTTCTATATGTATCTGGATGTTTGCCAAGCCCATTTAATAAATACATGATATATTTACAATGAAAATACAAACATACCTTGGTTATTGTCTTCACTTGCACAATTAATCACTGAGATAACCCGATTAACAACTTCTGTGGTCATAGTGCAAGAAATTCTTAATTCTCCACAGAGAGTCATATTCTGTGTTAACAGCAGGGTCATATTCACACTTAGGAAATAAGTGTCTTCATCTGATTGTTGAATCATTTGTATTGATGGTAAGGTGTCATCCTAAAATAAAGTTAAATAAATTCATTTGCTTGAAATGAATAGCAAATTCATCAATTGCATGTGTGAAAACAGACAGACAAAAAGTTTATCATATCAAGAGTCTTATTTGAATTTATTTCCTGTTCCTCCAATTATTAATATTCTAATCAGTCAAGAGTGTTACAGGTATAAGTTGTTAGCTATTATATATGTACTGTTAATTTATGGGAAATTATTATATTTATGGTATTTTTTCCCTGATATAAAAAGGAAAATTAAAACAGCTATTTTGACAAATAGTGAGATAAAAATGTTCCACCTCTGCACTGACTTGAAATCGAAAATAACTATAATTTTGCATTAAGCACTTATGAACGTTTTATAAGAACTGCTATTTCTGGAGAGAAGCAGGCTTAATTGAACTTGGTGTCGTTGTTCGTGTGTGTGTGTGTGTGTGTGTGTGTGTGTGTTTCACTGTTACTTATTTTTATACTTTATTGGATGGTTGATGTACCTTTTAATTTGTCTCACACTTGATATCCTTTTTGGCCTTATGCAACATGCCTTTAACATTGTATACGTGCACCTTCTTGAAGACATAAGATACATTTAACTTTAAGATGTTTACTTATTTGTGATTTGAACTATCTGAACGACTGTTACATTATTAATAAGACTAAATGAACCACATCTCATATTCTATGTTGATAAACAGGCATTCCTTCTACTTGTTTGGGTGATTATAGAATCACTCATTTAAGAAAATATTAGTACTCTTCTATTTAAGTTAATCTGCCCTGATGACCACGATCAACGTTTTCATTATCTTATTATTTCTTTATTTCTTTCGTGTCAGATTTATTTCATGAAGTTTAGCACTTCATTTTCAAATTAGTGCAGTGGAGAATACACGTGTGAGAGATCAACAGCCCATAGTCCAAGAGACAAGACGAATTTGAAAAAATCCAAATGATAGAACAAAAACAATAGGAACAAAAGCTTGAAATCCACGAATTCTCTTAAAAAACAGTATTGAGTTCAAGTGTTAATGTAGGGTAAGCATTCCCGTCTTGGAATCCTTAAACTCTAATCCGGGTTAACGATAATCCATGAAGAGGTCAAATTTGAGAGAGTGTGAGTAAGTTACCTAAAAACCATGTAAACTGTTACAAAAATCTGTCATAGATAACTTACAGTCGATTTTTTTCTTTACAAATATGTCTAGAGTTTCCATTGCAGAAAAAAGTAAAACGGGGCCACTTAAAAACGAAAAAAAAAATCATATATTAGCAGCGCGTTTGTTGTATTTTCCAAAACTATTATTTTATCTAAGGAGAATTCGATTAAAATCTAAAAGTAATACTATCCAAAAAAGTATTAAATGAATGTAACTATTTAACATTAGAATTTTTCAATTTTTAACCATAGTACGTTCAGCTTTAGCAACACATCATGTTAAAATTATATGAAATAAGGGGGTTAAACCTTTTCAATTACTCATTTAGGTGAACAACAAAATGTAATATTAAATAAGGCTAATTAAATGATTCCATATTCATTTGATTCTTATATCACTTAGAGAAAGTAGCCTAGGCTGCTAAATAAAGTTCCTTAAACTATATGGTTGTTTTCATATGATCACCATTTCTACTTACAGTGTTTTCATATGTGCAGTTTGGAATGGGATTCACCTTTTTGAACTGTAGTTCAGTTTCGAAAAGTCCATAGGAAATTACTCTCAGAGTCTCATTGGTTGGATGCACTGAAAACGATGCACGAAAAACTAATACAAAATGTATAAAAAACAAATAAATTACACGTAGTTTAACCATTTTTACCTTTCAGTTCTTTAAGATGCACAATATTGTATGATATATAGCTTACAAAATTATTACTTTTTTTAAAATACAAAATTACCAATGTTGAATAAATTTGGAGAATTTTCGTATGCCATATGTAAATTTTGATCAGAAGAATAAGAATAAAAACGTATAAAGTCAAAGATCGAAACATAGCAAAAAAAAATGCTCAAGTCCAAACAAATCGAAATGGGAAGCCAAATACGACGGCAGGGATAACTACTATGTGCATTACTTTTCGAGGACTCTTTACTCTTAACTTAGGCTAATTTTCAAAACTTTATTTAAACGCAAAAAAACATCCAATGTATATGCGGTAAGATGCAGATCTGTAGCAATTTATATTCTATATTTTGTAGACCTTTAAATAAATATATGTTGTGCAATCAGAAAGGAAACCATCAGTTTAAATGAAGTAAAACGGTTGCACCAAATGAATTTATCTCAATAGCATGATAAAATTGAATTAATGTAGTTAACAGTACAAATAAACTTACATTCATATTCGTATTCATTTAGCGACAGTAGTGCTGTATTCTGTATAAATCCATAAACGCATGTGTAGTTTATATTCGAATCGCTGATGCTAAAGTCATGGATAGTTAAGCTAATGCCTTCTCTTGTCAACATAGAACTATATTTAGAACCATTAAGAGATTGTCCAACATGGGATATTGTTTTTTTTTTCATAGTTTTTCCACTGTCTTGCAAGGCTGTGGTTACAACAGTCCGTTATAATACATTGTAAAGTAACACTGTTTCCAAAAACAATTGGTTTTGTTGTCACCTTCCATTGTACTACAAGATACAATGATCATGATAATTACAAATAAAAGAAATTAACAGCAGATTAGTAGAAGAAAAAAATCTAAATGTCACGAATTCTATTATGTTTCTATCTTTATATAGAACATTTATACTATCAGGATAATTCAAGATTAAATGAGTCTAAAGTGTGACTAAGTTGTCAGATATTTTGCAGATTGCCCATCTGAAACAAACACAATTGTCTTTTGAAAGAACATCTGGTAATGAATCAAATAAGCCAGAGGCTCTTATGAGCGTGTGTTATTATGTTTGCTATGCCCTCAGAATGCTTTACTTTTGTTTTATCAGAAAAACATGCGAGCTATTTTATGAAGAACAACTGGCAAGGAAAACTCTCAAGAAGTTATTATGACATGTATAACAAATTCAATTTAAGCAGGATAATTAGCTGACAAACAAGACTTAAGAAATAACCGTAAGAGAGTGACCAACAGAACGAAACAAAAATGTAAACCCCCCTAAAAAAACCATAAAGAAAAAAACAAGGAAACCAAGACACTTACGAGAAAAACGAGAAAAACAAACTTTTGAGTAACTTTATCAACTGTATAAAAAAGCGAGTTGCTGTGCTTTGGAAGGAAAATCAGATTTTGTTTGTGTCAAATGCCATGGTACTTGGTAATCAAAACCAGTGGTTAGTCAGTATTTTTGGTAGGTATAAGCGGAATAGGAAAATAATCAAAGTTGTAAAGTCATTCGTTGTTATCGGAGAATAAGATATTTAGTATTATTTTGCAATTAAGCATTTTTTAATATGAGGGACAAATGTTGCAAAGTGTTATATTATCATAATATAGTATTACGTTATTTCAACGCGTTATGAGCTAACCGAGTATTAAGTTCGGAAGCAAGCTGACCGGTGTCTTCAAATACGTCCACGTTTTTACGAAATGTAGAAATGTAAAAACAATCAACAATTTAAGAATAGAAATCGCCCATTCATTTAACTTTCAAGAATTGCAGGATAAAAACAATATCTGAACATTACCGGAATGTATACGTATCATATTCAATGGGTAGCAAACGCTCGGCGAAGCCCCGCAACAAACCAGTTTCTTATGCTCGTAAAATTTTTTTGATATTTTCCGGCAATGTTCATGTATTGCATGTATAGCCTTTGGTGTCACTTTTAACACCAAAATATGTACAAAGAATAAATGCTTAACTGTTTTCACTCATATAATAGTTAAATCTTTGGTTGATTAGCTTTCGTTTAGGAGCTCATCGATAAATTCATAGGACACTGAAGAACTATTTCAATTGATAAATCTATACAAACATAAAAAATACCTATTTTCACCTATAATGCTGCTATAAATAAAAGAAAAGTTCTTAATGGAAAGGCAATCGCTCATCCAGTCTAGTTTCAACGGACTGATAGAAAAAAGATCCATGTGTAAAGCAAACCTTTTTTCTTTATAGTATTCTAAATATTCTTGCGACTGGATTTGGTTGACTTTTTTGATTGTATTGATATAATTATGAAAATGAAAGTATATGGGTTAAATGTTAGATATACTGCAATCCAACAACGAGAAAAACAGAGTAATTTACAAGTCTAGAGATCGCCACAAATCCTAAAACAAGGTTGGAATGCCGCAAAAAAGTCAAATGTACTAGTTGGTGATAAACTGGATATACCCTGAAAATGTGGATTCTATAGTTTTCTGAAACTAGCGTGACAAAATTTAAGGACGGAATGCATCGTGAAAAAACAATATATCCCCCTTTCCGTCGTAGGGGAGATAAAATTACATGTAACAGATTACAATTGGGACAGGCACATTAAGCAAGCTGAGTTTTACCAACCTAATCTTTGACAGTGGTGCAACAAAACGACATGAATCAAAAGTTCAAAAACTAACTGTATAATAGTTTACATTGAAGTCTATACATAGTACGAAGACAATCAGCCTTTAAATGCATTTTGTGGAGTTTGACCATAAATTGGAATTAAGGAAAAAGTGTGCAATTAAAAGGCTACATGTGCTACCCATAAAAATTACTTCAACCTGTCGTCAAATTTTATCGCCAATCCTGATGTAAATATTACGAAGAAGAAATTAATTTAAATTAACTTCTCCGCACAAGTCAAGTCAGTGAACCTTTCTGAAGACTATTTGAGGACTATTTTACAGCATTTATTTTCAATTACCGTACTCTTTTCAGATAAAAAGATTTAAATTAGAGTATCCACACATTATGATTTTGACTCGATCATGGCTGTCAAGGTGGAGTCGGATAAAATTAAAGATTACTGAGCGAAAACAGAATCATACTGTGAGCAAATAGTTCTAGGATTTTACGCATGGTTACCCTTTTGTGGCTAGTAAATATTCAAAAGAAAGAATATGGAAAATGTGGCATATATGTTTGACTTAAGTTCGTGAAGTTTAGTATGATCGATTTTCTTACTTTCAGCATTCCCATATTGTCCAAAAACAGCAACAAAACACAAGAAGGTCCAGATCGTTTTCACCATCACATCAACTAGACACCGATATATCCGCAACATATGCACTACAACAATAAACAAAGAAAAAACTATAAAAGGATAAGGTAGGTTATATACGCGTTTGGTCCACAAAAATGAAAATCGTATGAAATATGGCACAACACGGCAATAGGATTTACTTATAGTAAAATCTTAAATAAAGTATGCCTTGCATGTGCTATGCTCTAATAATCATCGCCATTTCACTTTCAACTGCATATGATCCCAATGTTCACAGATATTTACGTGTGACAAACTTCGAGGGCTGTGGCGGACCTGTTTTACTATAAATTTATCACATACGTTTTGCAGGAAGTTTTGTACTTACTTAAAATATAAACCACTGAACTGAATAATACTATAGAAAATCAGGCCGCGGCGATTTAAAGAGACGTTTGAATAAAACATTGAATACCACCATTAGAGAAAATTTTCCGCGAATAATTCCGTCAAACTGTATTGAAACATCTAGAACATCCATTCTGAAGTACCAATCACAGTATTTAAGTACGTTAAGATAAGAACCATTCGCAAAGTGTTTTATTTTGATTGGTTTATTAAAATGAGCAAGAGTTAAAAGACACATAGTTGAAATTGTATACATAGATTTGCTGTTTTTTGTTAATACAATAATCAAATAAGCATCTATGTTACATTGCGTGCGTATTTTATATTGTATTATAATTCTTTTATGATTTGCGTGTACGGAAATACGCTGAAATGATTGGTTGAATTGACTTCCGGTAGCATTTTTTATTTCGTTTATTTTTCG
>JARWCS010339886.1:0-19715 GCA_034783895.1 Geukensia demissa | reverse complement strand
GAATGGCCATTGATGTCATATCTATGTTTATTCATGCGGGTATGTAACTCTCCTTTCGTTTCACCGACATAAACCAAATACAGAGAAAAGTGGTCATTCCTCTTTGTTTGGGAAATGTGATGCAGTCTATATTTCGACACAATATTTAACCGAAAGTTAAACCGTCATCTAAAGTGTAGAAGATAACAATATATTCTGACATTAACTCTTGTATAGCGGTTGATATATCCATGTGGATATCTTATACATGTCTGGTTTTTACATTTAAATCTTCATTTTTTGAAAAACTAAATACAAAAAAATTACGTCAAAATAATTCGAAGATACCAAGGGGACACGCGAAAATCTAAAAATCAAAAGGCGTACAACCATTGCTAAATAAAAAACGAGCTAAGCAGTAAATAGCTTTTAATTATGCGATACAACCCTTAGTATGGTAAACAATTTTTTTTTAAATTTCAAAACTGATTTTGCAGTGCAACATAGTATGATGTTTGTTACATCTTAGGTCTACATTGTAATATAGCAAACATGTCAGTCAATTACTTCCTAGGGTAGGTCATTTATTCTATACCGCCTTTCTGATTCTTACATGGAACAACACTTAAGGACTTGTGGCATGATTTTTTTTATTTAACACCATCTTAAATGTGCCGCCATCACTGTTAAAATGAATGCTTTAAGATTTCATGCATAGTTGCCTACCACAGAGGAACGAAGTTGAGTGTTTCCTGATACCTTGAATATCTATTCGTTTTTTCTAATTCCTTTTGCAGAGGATCAACAGGAAAATTTCTCTTTTGCTTCGAACTTTTGTGTAATAAACGTAGATGTATTTACATCCACCACTTAAATTGTCTCTGCTGTATGTTAATTGTTGCATAATTCAAATATTTGTTGGAATGGATAGATCATGTGAACATGATATGTATTGACCATCATGCAGACTGTTGTACGCAATGTTACTATACAATTATCGCACAAGTATGATAAGTTTTTTTATTTATGTTTACTTTAACTCAATCTAATTTTTATTTAAACTTTTTTTCGGGAGAAGGTGAGATTTGTCAGCCAAATTATTTTTAAAGGGGCAAATGTTGTGCGAATTTTTTTTAAACCCGACACGGCCACATAATTTTATCTCCCAAAATCAAGGCATGGATTTAAAATAATCCCAGCTTCTTCCCCATGCAAAAGTAAATGGTTCGCACTTTACTATCTTCTGAACAAATTGCATATACTTACATCTTTCTTCATCGTTTCGTCTCGTTCAAAATCTTGAAGTGTTTCTCTGATGAGACTAAGTATATTAGGAGCATCAATTTCATTGGTTTGCTTCTGCCTCAATTTATATTCTGTTAAAAAATAAATTATTGATTTAATCAAACACATTATTCTATATCTGTTTTGTCATACAATAATAAAATAAAATAAGAAAAACTATCTTCAAAACAATTCTTATTACCTTATGTAAAATTTAGTTAAAAGCTTCATACATCCAGTAATCAGTGTTACATGTAGGAAATTAAGTATATATGATATTGCAATCCCTAGACCCCAAAAAGTCTTACCATGACAACTTCGTTGGAAGTTTTGATTTTTTGAGATTCTACATATAGGTATTGGGCTTTTATTATGCGTACCGAAAATAAGTTCAGAAAAGCTTTCTGTAGAAATACATACGATTTTGTGTATGTCTCTGCTGGTGGATAATGTACCCGAGGGTATTCACCAGCCCAGTAGTCCGATTGGTCTGATATGAAAGTTATTTTGTTGCTGGACTTGTTAAAATTCAAAAGCACTGAAAGTGAGGAAAGGCTTCGAAAAGTATTGCACTTAGTTGTTGTCCCTACTGTCGGATTTGGCTTTACATTTTCATTTGTTTAGATTTGAGTGCTTCGTGTGCTATGTTTAGATCTTTGATTTCCTAGATTTCTGTTTTAATGCTACGGATGTGAGTTTACTCCTTGAAATGAACATATATAGCATACCCAAATTTTTCCATATTTATTCAACATTGGTAATTTTGCATTTTAAAACCACTGGGTCGATGCTTCTGCTGGTAGATCATATCCCCGAGGGTATTCAACAGACAGACTAGTAGTCAGACTTGTCTGACATGAAATTTATCAGACAACGTTTTACAGAAATTTGCTGCATTTGTTAAAATTCTAAAGCACTGAACAAACGGAAAGGCTTCGAAAATCTTCACACTTAGTTGTCCCTGCCATCTGAGTTGGCTTACCATTCCGATTTGTTTAGATTTAGGTACTTCTTTTGCTATGTTTGGATCTATGACTTCCTATATTACGGTTACAATGTTACTGATGAGAGGTTACTCCTTGAAATGTACATATAGCAGACACAAAATTTTCGATATTTATTCAACATTAGTAATTTTGTGTAAAACAAGTAATAGTCAGCTGACAACCTATTATATTCAGTGCACATTTTCATACAATTAATACAACTTATATTTTTTATCATGTATCTTCAAAAAGTTCAGTTTGAAGCTATGATTGATTATTAATAAATTAGTAAGTAGAAATACTTCATGGAACATACTTTCTTGGGTACGTTTTGCAGCTTCATTCCTGATATGGATACCAGCAACACCAAGAACATCTCGAACCGCTGCTTTAACTACTTGAACTATACCAACAGTGTCCGTCTCCTTTCCATATCTCACTTCCGATATACTTTCATTCAAAATTGCAGCAAACATCGTCATCAAAGTGAAAATTACAAAGAAAACATAAACGAAGAAGTACAATTCTGCAAATGCTGGTGATGCACGAATCATCGAATCCAAACTGTTTCTGCCTATAAGTGTGTTTGTGAGACTTCCAAACGAAATAAACAAATTTCTGTACTCATGAACTGTTGATCCAAACAACAGATATCCGAACCCGACAAAATTAAAGAAAACGCAAGCGAACATTACTGCAAACTGAATAATTGGCTTTGCTCCTTTACGCAATACATCGGCTATTTCTGTAAGCTTTTTATTGTAGTTTAAAGCACTGAGTATGCGAAGTGTTGCTGCAAAACATAACACTCCAAGGACACAGGTGAACAAGTACTCCCATACAATAATATGCTGAAAGTTGATAAATACATCTTTGTTGTCGTAATATTTGTTAATAGCAGACCTCGTATAAACATATTTACATATCCAAATAGCCGTTCCAATGTAGCTAAAGATACATAATACCAAATCTAGAACATTCCACAAATTTGTGATTATCTTCTTGCAACCTTCCCTTCTAAACTTCAGTATTAACTTCACCGTCAAAACGATGATGACTATCAGGAATATTGTGTAAAATAAAATTGAAAATACTCCGGTTGCGTCAGTTATTGTAGATGCCCTAAAACATTGTGTATCGGCCCAGTTGTAAGCGCCACCATTTTCAGAAAATTCGGCCAGAAAAATTGAATACGAAAACAAATTCGTATTGGGATTAAAAAGGGTAAATTCGACAAACACAGCCCGAGTATGTCGGTCAAGCCATGATTGTGCCTCAAGCTCGTTCACTATGTTTTCCGTGGTTGTTTTTGTATTATGAAAACTTTGTATATATCCTCCACCACTATATGTATTATACAACCCTGTGATAGAAATACCCCATATTTCCTCTGGTGATGTATATTTCCATGCCAATGGTGTATAGAATAATGGACCATGTGGAATGTCTGACTTGTTTTCCCTACTGGTGCTGTATCCAGGAACACAATAATGACGTGGTGTTAACGAGGAGTAATGACAATCATCTATTAAACAGTAAAGAAATTAAGGTAGATTGTCATTAAAACCTTCGACAGAAAGATGTTTTAATTATTTGTCGAAATGTTCTGCACTTGCACAAACCATTCTTAATTAAGGCGCTGTCATATAAGAAAGAAATTACCACTCAATTTGAACGATTGCACGCTCTTTGCATTATGCAGTAAAACTGTCAATTTAGTTAGAGAGGAATACGAAAAAGTTGTTTTAAAAATTCTGGATAAAATTGTCAATTGATATTCCAAAAACATAACAACAACATTATAAAACTGTAATGACCAAAAAGTACAAACCTTTATCTCCTCGAACCTGTCTTAGTCTTATGAGACCTACACGAACATTTTCCATGTCGTTAACATAAAACCTATCCTGTGCTCCCAAAGCCATACCATTGTATTTTTCTGTAGGATAGGAAAATGGTATCAATGTTTCCCTTGTCCAGTCGACAAACGAACTTTGTGAAAGTACCTGTGAATGACAAAAAGAATATTGTCAGAGGCGGTTGCGGGATTTTGTAAAAGGGGGATAAAATGTGATATTTTTCACTGTATATTATCTGATATAGATACGAATGCGAACCAAATGTCGTCTTGACAATACAATAGGTGAATATATATAAAGATTGTCGTACAATATCCAGCCAATCTTCGTTTGTTTGTACTCGAACGACTGGAACGTCATGAATTCCTCTTTTTCATCCATTTTATGTCGAAGTCTCGGTTATTCGTACAGTCCTGCCCCTAGAGCAATTTAAAAATATAGACGAAAATCTCTAGAACAAAAACAAGACGAAACATAAGCGGGACAATACATAGAAAACGAACATGTACAGTGCAGCATTTTCCGTTTTCAAATCCGTAATAATCTTTTAGGTTATGAGGAAGACGTGAATGGTAATATTTCAAGAACAGGAATAAATTCTGATTGCTTCAGTTTCATAAAAATTCTCAAATTAAGATTTTCCTCAAATAGTTTTTCATCAAATATTGAAAATGATAACATTTGACTGGTTAGTTTTTGAGATGAGAAGAAAGTTGAGGGAATCCTCAAAGTAAGATGTTTTGTGAAACTAAGGCAGAAAACGAACAGTTTGATAAGATGATAATCACATAAAGGAAGGATTTAACAATTTGGAGTCCTTGTATATTTTTGAATACGGAATACTCATATATTAAAATCCAACACCTATCGACTGACGGTATGTACCTATACTAACCTTAGAAAATCCAAATTGGTATTTATTTGACTCATAAAGATGGTTAAATATATTTTCCTTCAACTGGTAAGACCTCATATCTCTGTTAATATAGCTAATTGAAAATATAACGATCGCAAACAATATCTGAAGCAACAAGTCTAAAAACGCTCTTTGTGCAATCTTCTCCTTTATTCTTTTGATTCTTTGTTCTTGTAAGGCATCTTCTACTGGCGGCCCAGATTTGGACATAATCTCCATCCTGAAAGCTAGAGATAATACAAAGTCTTACAATGAACGTCTATTAGGGCTAGATTTGAACATAATCTCCATCCTAAAAGCTAGTGATAAAACAAAGTTTGACAATGAATTAAACTTCTACTGGGGCCAGATTTGGATATAACCTCCACCCTAAAAGCTAGTGATAAAACAAAGTTTGACAATGAATCAAACTTCTACATTACTTCAGGTTGAAATGTTGCAAGATTTCATAAAAAATATCTAGAGCAGAAACTTTATAATTATATATTGTATTTTGTTGTTCTTTGTAATACTATTACCATTCTAAGCTTTCATGATTTCATCCTTGGCAGGGATATCGAAATAATGTTGATAAATGCTAAATTGCTTTTCACCGAGATATTTGTCTATAAACAAGGCATTTTTGCACAGAATGATATGCAAATGTGTGTATGTGTCAGTAATTGAAGACCTTATGACAGCCTGTATATGTTTGTAATTTGGACGTTTTGGGTGGCTGTCTCATAGAAAATCATATCACATCTACTTTTTCTATACATAAGAGTTGAAAAATGCAACTTCAAGTACAATGGCCCTGTGTTCAACATAAGTAAAAGTCATACAACTTTTTTAAACAAAAATTTGACGACTTTTGAGGAGAAGCATATAGCTATAACAAGCAATAGATAATCATAACAATGATTCGTTTAAAATTGTAGTGTTAAGGTGCAAAGAAATGTTAAATGTTAAACAACAGCATACATGTTCCCTGTACTTGAATCTTACATTTGAACTATACAGAGCTACTTCACTAAAGTTCTCACTTACATGTAAACTGGACATTGTCTTCAGACGAATAGGCATTGCAATTTTCCCGTACTGCATCCACATCAATCTTGTAATTCATATCATCTTCTGGTTTTTTGATCAGCCAAGCAATTATCAAAGCAATTAGTAATACCTACAACACATTAAATATCTTTTGCAAACTGACGTAATTGAAAAGATTCAACATTAGCAATATATATGATAGATATGAGTAAGACATGGCTGAAGTAGAAATAGAACTTTAAGTAAGAGTATATGCTAAAGTACATTTAGATAAGAAAATGGCCTTTTCTGTCAAGTGATTTGTATAATATAATACTGTCCTTAAAGGATAGTTTTTGGAATGCAAAGACATTTTAAACATACATTCCTACAAATTTTGACCCAAAACATAATTTAAGACTCATTTGAATCGTAAATTGCATAAGGCCTGTTTCTATCTGAGTATCTCAAATCAAAACGATATGTGACTAATAAATTTTTAAACATTCATTTCGATATCAGCCCTGGGGGTCTCGGGATGACACCTCGGTCGATATGGAAAGATACATGTAATAGTCTATAATTATTATTAATAATTAGAATGGAAGAGAGTTTCTTGTTTGATATTATAGCAGACATAACTTAGAAATAAATTAGAGATTCTACACATATACAGATAATTGCAGAAAAATGATTTATAATATAAAGGATGTATTTTATCCTTTGAGAAAAAGTCTTATTCATGTTGTGTTCATACTTTTATTCAGCCGAAATATACCATGCTTCTAAATATTTTCAAAATGATATAAAACGATTATTTAATGCAGTACTAGATTTTCAATAAAAAGAAAACCCCACTCTTTTAGACGAAAATGAGTAATGAAACATTAATTTATGATTAAACAAAAATAAACAAACAAACAATTTATTTAATATTTAATAGTATATTTCTAAAGATGTATTTTGTATGTTACAATGGAGACCTAGCTAGGCCTTTACTGCATATTTTAATAGCTTTATTTTGTGAAATTAATTCTATTCTTGTAATGTTTAAAATATAATATTCTAACTGATAAATAATACTAACCTTCATAGGATCTACTATCAATAATGATTCTAAAAACGACAAAATGAAAGTGGTAAGCCATGCCTCTGATTTAGAAGTTCCCCACTCCATACTGTATAATATCATGAAAAAAGCTGGAACGAGGATTGACAGGGCCACAATTATCCACGCAATGTATACCACCCAGTGTGGAAACTTTGCCTCTTCTTCCAGTTGTATTGTCTTGTCTTTATCTTGTTTACTTTTATCTGTCTGCTTTTTTGGTATTATCCGTCTTGCTTTTGCATTTTTAAACAAGTAAGACATTAGCATGATTGGTGGCACAGTTATTAATACACCAACAGCAGAAATGTACAGTGCCCTCAATGAAAGCTGCATTTTACCGATTCTAATTGTATCTGCCGTCGCAGTTTCGTCATTCGAGTCTCGGAAAAACATGGCGTTTGTTATCATAGTCAGTAAAAGTAGTGACATCAGACAGGAAAGTCGCTGGACACGAGTAAATAAACTACGTTGCGGTCTAATCACTATAGAAAGCCATAGGTGGTTTTCTGAGAGATTAGTTCTAGTTTGTTGGGAGAAAAGAGTTTCAAACCCAGCATTTTCCTTGTCTATAACAGGACAAATTCGATCAATCATTCCGTCGTCAAGGTCAAGTGCAAACCATCGATCACAAAGAAACATATATCTAAAAAAATAAAACAAATATCAGAAAAAAGAAAGCGGTGACTCTCCATTACAACAAGTACCTACTAAATGATGTTTTGGGCATAAAAAATGAGAAATACTGGTATTTAGTTTTAAAAATATCGGCCTCATCTCAATTACAAAAAGCTCAATCATTGGATTACCCTCGACCAATCATTGATCACCGCCCAGCATTTGACCATGTCTTAAATCTCATTATTTTCGTATTACACATGGACTGCAATATTAATAAATATTCAAGTTAAAATTTTCTTCAATCAACTTCGTACTAAAAATAATCCAACAATGCAAACCTCTCTTTACTCTGAATATCATCCACGACTACTTTGTGTAGATACCAGGAAGCATCGTCTCCTTCCCCACTATTGTCATGCCAAATTCGTAAATAGGTAAGACATCCTAAACAATCTGGTGTAGCCATTATAAAGCTCTGAACAGATTTACTTTCTAACCCCTGAAATATTTATACAAAACCTTAGAAATTAGTCGTAAAATCAAGTTAGCTCTTTTCATAATATTGCAAAAGTATCAGAAAAACGAATAAAACAATGTTAAATACCATAATAGTAAAGAACTACTGACATTAAAAAAAAAACAATCTCGGTCAGAATGTTTAACAATCCAATCCAGAGGAGTGGCGGGATAGAGAAGACACTAGATATCTATGAAAATGAAAGTCTCTTCTAACTGCTCGTAGGTTCAGATTTTCCATTCCTACCAACTTTTTACAAGTTGAAGCTAAAACTCTTCATCCCTACAATATCTTATTAACAACCATAATGTTTGCTTCCTAAATATTGCTGAAATAATGACATTTCATTTCAGAATATTTGTCAGTTTAAACGGTTCAACGACTTGCAAATTGCACAGACACATCTGTTCTTTTTGTTGTCTTGAGAAAAACGATGTAAATTATAATGACTGTTATAAATGTGTTTCTTGTATACCTAAATAGTTCATAATACCAATATATTCTTAAATAAAATATAAAGGATTGAATTAATATTCAGTACAACATTTAAAATGTCTTGAAAAATATCTGAAACTTTGAACTGATATATCATGTGTTGGAGAGATATTGGCAAAAAAGGCGAGGGACATAACATTTCCCGAGCCGAAGGCTAAGTTTAAAATTTCATTTGTTAACCAAATCAGGGAAAGATTTGTTCAACCTTCTATTTGTCTTCAAATCGACTTCACATTCTTTTATTCATTGTCCATTTCAAAAACTGATAGATATAGATAGATATAGGTAAATCTACAAGAAATAATATTATGATGAACCTCGACTTTTCTCTTAATAATATGCCTCTGGTTGAGAAAAGTGGCTTATTACTATCGACAATATGCCATTTGACTGGAGCTTTGGTAGGTAAAATACTACCTGATAAGAGAAATAAACAGGTAATAGGGTTTTGTAAACATTTATGACTTTAAAAAAATATAGTTTACATCAAATTCCAGACATTTATTTGAAAGATAAAATAACGTATTTGTAATGCCAACCTTTGATCTCCCATCACTTAAAAGGCGGACACCACTATCGCCACTCTCACCACCAATAATAAAACTGATATTTGATTTAGTTCCTGCACCAGGTCTTAGTCCGGTAAAAACTGATATCAAATAAAAGTACTCGCCAGATTTCTGGTTGTCACAGAGAAACATAGGCATCCACTGAAACAAATTTTCATATTTAGATAAGTATTTTATTAGAAAGATAATGACACCAGTGATCTTTATTGTTATAATCATGCCTTAAGGATGGTCTCTGCTCTGTGAAAAATAACACGGTTTTCAATTCTAAAATTATGACTACTCTTGGAATTTTATATTTTAGACCTGAACAAAATAAGCAGAAACCATTGATGTAGAAGTGTTCTTGTTTTTTTTTCGAGACACAAGCATTAATAAATTTGCAAGAAAGTGGTTTCTCTAAAGGTTTAGTCTAAGAAGGTTTTATTCATCAAAGTCCAAGAAGAAATAATAAGTATTACACAAAAATTTTAATGATAAATTTGATGCAATTATGAAAAGAAAAATGGAGGTCACTTGGCAAAATATATTAATGCTATGGATTGGATAAATCCAGAGTACTTCGAAAAATTAACAGAATGGCAAAACATGAGCAACAAACATCCTTTATGTTAAAACAAAATTCAAATTCGAATAATTTTAACTTTTGTATTAAGTGAGCCTGTCTGGTTGCCTGTCTTTTTCAAAATTTAATCTTTATGAATTCTAAATGGGGTCTAAAGCGACGTAATTCTTGGTAGGTAAACATTTAAATATTCTTTTCGTGGTAAAGTGAGGGTCAAATTCACATCGCTGTAAAAGTAGCTGGTTCACAATTTGACTTTCGTCGCATACGTGATGTACGTACTACGATAAGTTCATATTGGTAATACTAGTTTTTCAATTTGTACATGCAGATGTTTTACTGCGTTCATAGAAACTTACTATTTCCTGATTGATCCCTTTGTTTTTAGTTTGCTATGTCCTTTCCAAAACAGCTATTATGATTAATTGATTGAATGTTGCTTAACGTCCAGCTGCAAATATTTCATGCATATTCAGGACGAGAGGATATTAATGAATGATAATGATGAATGAACCCTGCTTTGTACTAGACCGACACGCTTGTCGGATTTTTAACGTGATAGCTCACGAAAGCAACAGTCCAAAGGAAGACATGCCACTTCACCCAGACACATTATTCTGACTCTGGGCCGACCACTCCTTGCTCTATTATTAAATGCTGCGTGCTTAGCGGAGAAGCAGCAAATTCCAATTTTAATGCCTTTGGTTTGACCCGGCCGGGGATCGAACCCGCGACCTTCCGCACTCGAGGCGAGCACACTAACCATTACACCACCTAGGCGGCCAAACTATTAGGCATGCACTAAACGCAATAAGAAAATATAAAATAAGGGTATTGTATAAGGCTTTTGAACTAAGTACTTGATAATTGTAACCTGATAACAAACAATGGTAAACTTGTATTTTATAACCAACTAAGTGAATAAAACATACTTACCTTTATTTGGTCTTTTTTGTCATAATGGCGAAGAATTATCACTCCAACAATATACAGAACAATTAATACAATAAGTGTCCCATAGACTGAAGCGTTGTTCACATCAAATTTAGACCATACCGAGTGAAAATCGATCATATTTGGAACAAAAAACGAAGATGCAAATATTTTGCCCACTCCTGATTCGCATCGGCATAAAGTTTCGTTAATCGTTGAAAATGGAAGGACCTAAAATTTAAATCAGAGATGAACATAAATGCAAAACTCAAACTTTGTTACCTTATTCGCAACTGCAACAGGAAATTTCACCGAGTCAACTAAGCGCTTCAAAGACAAAATCCTTTTAACTTAAGAAGGTTACTTATGTAGATGCTTTATTTATTTTACATTGGTAATTTTGTATTATGTTCTTACTTTGCTTTATAATGTATCTTTAAATATATCATTTGTTGACTGTTATTAAATTTGTGCATTTTATATTATTATACAGATCTAGAGGAATAATATAAACATTATCATGTCTTCCAGTCCAATATTGTTATTTATAATACAATACAATATTTCTAATTTAATTGGGTATCTTTCTGACTAAGCAAGTCAAAATTAAAATTTTGGCAGAAAACAGTAGAGAGGCCAAACAATTATCGGAAACAATAGAAAGGACTGTCAATATTAAATCAATCCTAAACAGTAGGGAGGCCAAACAATATTTGGAAACAATAGAAAGGACTGACAATATCAAATCAATCCAACATACACAAGCCGTCGCCTAAAGGCGGGGCATATTAGTATCCATGTGTCGGTCTCTGTGTATGTTGCATAAAACATTAATTCAGGTAATTACGTAAATTCTCATCCTGTTTAGACAGAATTACATTGATTGGATTGGGTTTAGTAAACTAACCTGTGAAGCTCCGCCATTTACCTGTGCCAATACAAAACACTGTGGTTTTGATATATAAAAGCGCCGAAATGAATTAGAAATATTTTCGTAACTTCTTAAATAGAAGCATAGGTGAGCAAAGTGATCTAGCTTAATCACTAACAAGATATTTTCAAGAAAAACTGATTTTCTATCTATCAGACGTTGTTCTAATATTTGTGTGAAAGAGGAAGCAAAAGAAAAGCGAAGGCTCACGACAACTATGAACAATGGGGGTACGACAAAAAAAAAACCGGGGTGAACTCAGATGTTCTGGAAGGGTAAGCAGTTCCTGCCTACAACCGCATTGTCCATTTTCCAATCCGGTATTAATAATTTCAAGGTAAAGGAGAAGGTTTTATGGGATCACAATCTCAAGGCGGAAAAAAAGAACAGCATGATTTTAGTTTACTTCAAGGAAAAGGTCCGTCTTCATCTGTGGAACGAATACTCCATACCGGCGGACAAGATTGTGCCGTCGACTGAACATTTCCTGAGTGATGACTTCTAACGAGGATCAACATATACTTTTCTGGGCAGTTTTTATGTCAGCGACCCATTTCTATCTAGAAAACTGCTCTATTGGACACAGAACACTTGAAAAACGTATGAGTTTGTAGATGTATACGCCATACACCGGGACAGCTGTATATTGCCAATAAACGGAAAGTTGACTATATAAAAGTTAAAGCTATCAGGTTTGTCATATAGTTTTGTATACAACCTTCCTCCGTTGTCCAATTCGAGATTAAGATTAAGGTATGAGGCATGAGACTGGAGTGTCTAATGTGTCTTTAATATCAAGCTCATTTGGGAAGATGTTGAGAAGATAATCACCGAATAGTGAATTGTTCAATGAGAGAACATCATCTATATAAAGGAAGCTAAAATTAAAAGTTTGGGCTCTCTTTCCTTCTTTTTTCTGTGAAAGCTTTTAAAGAAAGTATGCCTCAAACGAGTGAAGAAATAGATCGGCGAGGAGAGGAACGCAATATAAATGCACATTAATTGTTATGCCAATCGCCTGCTGGAAAATACGTCCCCAAACTAAACAAAGATGTTGTCAATTAGGAAATCTAACATTTTTTGTAATATCGTCCTCTGTAAATGTAGGGAAGTATGTTAATAAGTGATTTACCCCTGTTTTAAAACAAATTCAATTTAAAGAAACATAAATCTTTAACAAAAAGAAATGCAAATAAACTCCCCGCATTGAAACTATATGTGTACTCTTTATATTGCTTACGGTACATCCATTTGGGGTCCAAGCATTGGCTCTTTCATCAAACACCCGACATCCTGTAGTAACTATAGCAACACTTATATTTGTAAATGTTTGGTTGGATGCAGATTGTGTATCAGTAACAGTACTGCGTTTTTTCCTTCTTGATAAATTCACTTCACTGGTTTCATTTCCAGGAACTTAAAATAAAAAAAATCTCTTAAGTATACCAACAAACTTTTATTATAGTAGAAACTCTGGTTTTATTTGACAGAAAAGGGAATCTTTTGTTACCTGGGTACTCCGTTGTTTACAGTTTTTCCTTGCCATAGATATTACAATGTATATTGATTATTTGTACAAGTATATGTATTTGAGTATTTCGGAATTTATAAAGCATTTTATTGCCTTGGTTTGCGATATCTGTCTTGAAATCATGTTTTAGTGATGTATCATCTTATAGTTGTTGGTTTGTTATACAGTAAATTAGTTACCAACGTACATATGTGTGTTCCCATGCGAAATATGTCTGCAATTGACGTGCGTTTTAGCTTCACTGACCATTAATAATACTATAGCGGTGCGACATGTAAGTTCAAGGTCAATTTAGGCTTATTCGGTCCTCATTAGTTGTGAATCCTTTTTTGGAAAATTGATGTTGTCACGAGTATATATATAGAAGAAGTCTTTAAGAGAATTCTAGACAGATTCGTCTCAAAATTAAGTTAGCAACAACAGCCATATTAGTAAGACTACAAAGATCTCGGCCACATTTCTGGTTATAATTGGCTAAAGTGTGGTTGCAATTAACCAAAGAGTTTTAGAGAAGATCCTGAAGCGAAATTTCAGTAGGATCGTATGTTTACCTTATTTTGATTGTAATTCTGAAACAATTTTGATTGTCAGGACGATGCTGAATACAGTTTGGAAAAGAACCCTAAGGGATAATACCTCGAAAGTCTGATATGGATAAGGGGTTTTAAACAACAAGATCTTTAAATTTGACCAGCAAATCTATACAAGTAATATTCATCACAGTTTTATTACAATTGGCATATATCAGACCCTAAATGATTTTGATTTGTAGATTCGAATTTACAAGAAATTCACTTGGAAAATTTCTTCAAATTATGGTTTTATCTTATTTCCGGTTTTAGACAACAAGATTTTTAATTCATTAAAACTATATATAACTATACTAAACAATGCTTTATTCGTAAAGGGAGTATACAAAAGAAAAATTTTTGCAGCAAACATTTCTGATATCTAAAATGTTTAAGATGGCAGTTAGAGATGAAAAACAATGAAAGGGATGCTCTATTGAGGTTTTTATATGCGTGAATGGACAGTAAATTAAAATGATATAATTTCTCCTGGGTGTTTCCATATCTTTTCTTTCTATTTCATTTTGCAGATGACGTTTTTCAGTTGGTCATCTCGTGATTTTTAATTTAGTGTGAAACCGTCGATGTGAACGGACAGCCAATTTTTTTCAAAATGTATGAAAAGTTAGATGCGACATATGTGATAAGAGAATGGATTAAGTTTTTCGTATGATAGAGAAGTGTGTATATGCTGTAATCCAGAAGCAGGTATAAATATCATCGTCATTGTTGTCAATCAGTTGGTAAACGTATTTAGGTGTCCTCTGCATAATGAAGGGTTGAACAGCAGACTATATTACATAATTTCAATTATATGCTTAAATTGTTAAAAATAACTTTTTAGTTATTTACCCATTTCAGATTTCAATGACAAAACGACATCTCCTTGGGGAAATGTTCCGCTTGGTATGAAAACCTTGAAACCATAAGGTGTCCAGCTCAGTGGCGAAATAAGTTCCTCGAACTGGTAGACCTCAATTGTAGATGACAATCGTGATGAAGCAAGCAGTGTTAAATTATAGGTCTCGGTCGTTGATTCGTCAAAGCCTTGTGGACGTAAATATGCAATTACTGCATCGTTTTGGTCTTGCAACTGGACCCTAAAATGCATCATGCCATCTCGTTCATCGTCAAAGATGGATGTATCAAATTCTTTATAGTAAGTCACGCCATCATTTTCTATTTTCATTGACAGTGGTATCTGTATTTCCTGTTCATCTTCACTTCGTGCAGTAAAACGAATAACATTCCCATGGACTTTGGAGGCCCCAGTTGCATGGATAATAGGAGATTTTCTTATAACTGAGACCTGTTAAATATAAAAATTATTAATATAATTCTTTGATATTTCAAAATAATCGGATCTCTTAACTTATTGGTTACACCAATAATTGATTAATGATATATGAGAGGTAATGAGAAAAAACTGAAAAAACACTACTGCATTATTACAATAATTTGTGAAAAACGAACAAAAATGATGTTTTACCAAGACATCATTGTAAAAATATCTCTTTAAAATTCTCTCTAAAGTATCCCATTACTTGACGTATTAATTAAACTAAAATGAAAAACCATTCATTTTATCTTATGGAAAAACTTTTCATTTTAGTCATTAAATGTTCAGGTTGAGGCAATCTTTCAACAGCCAAAGCATTTAAATTTAAATCAGCGAAATGATTAAAAGCATTAACTACACTCCTTTTTTTAATAATTAAAGTCATAATTCTCAAAATAAAAGATGAAGATGTGAGACCGGAAGGGCTACTTAAACTTTAAAACTATACTTTTGATATTTTATGCAGGACTTAAAGCTTATTTATATCTAGAAACATTGCTGTTTCAAAAGAAGAGTTTGGAAATCATGGTTGATTTGACTTTATTGAAAAATTGAAACAGTTTTACTAATGTTTTTTATCTTTAAAATATACATCTTTCTTGTATTGATGTTCTTAAATTTATGGACCTAAAATTTGAAAAGGAACCAGCGTCATGCGATTCAAGAATGCGACTGAACTTTAGGAGAATTTTATTTTCTTTCTCTGTTTGTAACGATTGAAAAATATATAAATATTTCAGCCAATATCTCATTATAAGAAAAAGTTCTCTCAAATATGCACCTGAATTTCTATATTGTCGTTGGTAACGTTGGAAAATGTAGCATTGTCAAATTCAAAGGCAACCCCTTGGCGTTGTATCGTTGATTGGTTGAGTAAACTTTCAACGCTGTCTTTTTCAATGCTAAGATACAAATTTCCAGTATTTTTCTCCATAGGACCTTGTCCATATGCGACGTTGATAGAGTTTACATCATTTACCGTGTCAATAGATCCAAAAAGTTTTTCTGAATTTTTCTGCGTCTACAAATTATATCAATACTACTAAATTTGATAACGTTGCACCTAGTTCCCAATAACTAAGATACAAATTCTGAATATAAAACAATGTGACCATTCTAAGAAGAGTGTTATTTTAAAAACAAAAGAGGCATCATTATGTTGAAATAAACACGTACATTAACTGTTATTTACATTAGGGTGGATATTTTCAAAAGAAAATCAAACAAATGCATAAATAGTTCAAAAAATAAAATTTTGTTCATTAGGCATTAGCAATATCAGGTTATATGATAGTGTTATGTTTTATTGTGAGTGATGATATGAATATCATTGGAATTTAAGTTGCAAACAAAAGTCAATAAGCTGATCGGGTATGTTTTGTCTGTTCGTTATTACGTTATAAACTTCATATATGGTGTGAAATTTGTTACTTACGCTGGAACCGATTTCTTTCTGCTTATTTCTTAATGCCTGTCTTTTGTCGTACAACTTCTTAATTGTCACTGCATTAACAGGATATTTTTCATTGTCTTCGGGGTGATAAAGTAAATATTCTCGAAGATCAGCTTCCACCATCTCTAACGTCAGTGTAGTGTTTAAATCTTCAATCGTTGTATTTTCGATGTACAGCAGATTTTTAGATAAAACATCAATTACATCTATAAAAATAAAATTTTAATTAGAAAATGTGAAAAAATTTAAATTATGCAAGCAATAAAACATTCTTTTATTTATTTTGATTGAACATATGTTGTCAATAAAGCATCAATAGTAATTATACTAAAATAGATGTAGAAATATAAAATTTCATTCTTATAAAATAGGCATTAAAATATTATTGTTACTGAATTCAAATCAGGAGACTAGTGTCTTGTCTTACAGAGGATAGACCTTTTGACATATGCCATAATTTATTATGACTGTTATATTTCGATATTTTGCGTGGATATTATCGACGAGATCATACAAAAGAATGCTGATTAAATAAACCTGCTTTGTACTAGACCGACACTCTGATCTGGAATTCTAACGTGCTAGCTCACAAGCAATAATCCGCGGGAAAACTTGCCAATTTACCCAGAAATGTTATTCTGACTCTGGGCCGATCGCTCTTTGTTCTTACTCGTACAATGATGCGTTATTAACAAAGAAGCAGCAAATACGAATTTAATATCTTGGTTTAACCCAGCCGGGGATCGAACCAACGAACTTCCGCACAGTAGGCTAATCATTACAACAGTGATGCGGTCTGACATTGAGCGATACCATTTCTTTGTCTTGTTCTGTAATATTTAAATTTACAAGCGTTAAGATGTATACTTTACAATAAAGTTATGTTAGCGCTGATTCGATGTTTTATGAATTATAGTCTTACCCAACGTTCCACCAGTGATGGCGTCTAGTTCGGACATTGGAATTGGGTTTGATTTTGATATGTTTCGAATGTTGAGCATCAGGTCATATGTCATATTGGTGATTCCTTCCTGAAAGAACAAAAATGCGAAGAGGCTGCATATGAAATATGTACTGAATATGTTCGATTGAGACGCCCCGGTTTTGCACGTTCTTATACTGCTGTACACGTATGGAGGGAAATTATGATTAAAGTGTGACAACCTTAAAGATAAACATTATCATAATTCTTAGTTGTAAAGTGGAACTTCTTTAATTAGCGGAGACCCAGGTTTCACATTCGTAATTAATACATTTACGAAATAAAAGTTTGTTAAAGTTTGTCACGTAAAAAAAAAAATACGAGTGCAAATTAATATCCAAAAAATCCGAGCGCAAACCCAACCTGGTTTATCGTACATTTATTATATGTTTTCCGCAATTTCGAGACTATTGCATGTCATAGAGTAGAGATAATTATAAGCTTAAGAACTGTGAGATGTACTTAAACACCTGTCACCAAATCAATTTCTTAGTCCAGCTAATTTCATTGGCAATGTATTCATGTATACAGTGGAGTGCTTTTCTTTAAGATTGATAAGCAAACAGTCAAACTGTTTTGCAGATATGTTTTGAATTTTTATCGCAACAACCATTTCATTTGTGAAGTAAACGTCAACAATACATAACATAAAGAAAATTCAGAGCACATAAATAAAATTATATAAAGATAATAGCCTATATTTCTCTGAAGAAACCAACCCTTAAGCTGACAGTAAAGAAATCTGTCCTTAGCAGACAGGGCATACATATGTTATGTATAAAGAAATATTTAATTTAGCAACGGATGTCATCATTCATGATGGCTGTGTCATGATACCTAAGCAACACAGTTGTGTAAACTTATGAACAATACGTACTGAAGCTGTCTGGGTGAGAGCATCACGGTTAGATATACATTCATCCACAGTGCTGGCCACTAGTCTGGCATTAGATGGTAAAATTACGTTTGATCCATTCGATGGTACTAATGCTGCGATCTTTTCCACAAATTCATTTGTTTTCTACAGAAGAACAAGAGGCTCAGGTGGCTGAGCATTTATCGCTCACCTGACATTAGGCAAAAAAGGAGAAGATTTTCAATGTATCAGCCAATCAGAAACAAGAATCATCCGTGGCGGCCATGTTAATTTTCTAATCATGACAAAATTAGGAACTTAATAAAGGAGCTTTCATAGATGCTCCATATCAAATATTAATCCATTAGGCCGAGTTGTTTCAGTGAAGACGATTTTTAATATATCAGCTAATCAGAATCAAGAATCCTCCATAGCAGCCATGTTTAGTTTCCTATAAGGACAAAATGAATAAACTTCATAAAGGACCTTCCACAGATGCTCCATATATAAAATATCAATCCATTTGGCCAAGCGGTTTCAGAGGATAAGAATTTCTAATGCAACAGCCAATCAGAAACAAGAAATGGCCATGGCGGCCATGTTTTTGTCGCATCTGGACAAAATGAGTAAACTTTATAAAGAACCTTCATGCTTCATATCAAATATTAATCCATTTGACCAAGAAGATTTTAAGTGCATCAGCCAATCAGAAAAAATAATTATTCGTGACAGCCATGTTAAGTGTCCAATCAGGACAAAATGAGGAACGTTTTAAAGGACCTTCCACAAATGCTCCAATCAGAAACAAGAATCCTCCATCGCGGCCATGTTTAGTTTCCGGTAAGGACAAAATGAAGAAACTTAAAGACGTTCCACAAAAGCTGCATATAAAATATTTATCTAATTGGCCAATCGGTTTCAGAGGAGAAATCTTTACAGCCACTCTAAAACAAGAATCATTCATGGCGGCCATGTTTTTCATCTGATCTGCACAAAATGAGGAAACTTCATAAAGGAACTTTTATAGATGTTCCAAATCAAATATTTATCCATTTGGTCAAGCGGTTTCAGAGGAGAAGAATTTCTAATGTATCAGCCAATTAGAAGAAAGGATCTGCCATGGCGGCCAAGTTTTTTGTTTGATCTGAACAAAATGAGAAAACTTTTAAAGGATTGATGCTCCATATTAAATATTCATCCATTTGACCTAGCGG
>JARWCS010339876.1:0-11622 GCA_034783895.1 Geukensia demissa | reverse complement strand
TGTGATTTTGAAAATTGTAAGTTAATTTCTCTCAATTCTCATGTTTCTCGAGATTTCAACAAGAACTTGCAAGTTACCTATCCCTCTAAATATACATCCCTGCTTTTAACAAAGAGCAATTTGAAGTTGTCTTTAGAAAAACTAAATGCAGTTTATACATGGGAACAAGACAACAAGGCTGACTTGATTTTACTGTTAGCTTCTTGTTAGACCAAAAGCAAATCAAATACAAAACTTTTGTCAAGAATTTCAAGTATTAAAATTTCTAGTCTCAAGTGTTAATATATCTAGTGAAGTTTGATATCACATCTTTTTGTGTATACAACATTTGGCTGGTGGACAGGGATAACATATACAATTTTGGTAAACGAATATGTACGGACCATTTCACCAGTATGGTTGCAATTTGCTCAGTAGTTTTCAGACAAAAAGATTTTCATGTGAATTGCCCATAGGGTCCTATGTTAAACCTAGTTCAGCTGTAGTGGCCATTTTGGTTGCTGAGGAATGCCAGACACAATTTTGGTGATGGACTTCATAAGGATCATTCCACCAAAGTTTGAATGTGTTTGGCTCAGTAGTTTCAGAAAATTTGATTTTTTAAATATACCAGGCCTAAATTAAAATTATGTTCGTCTGCCGTTCACCGCACACCCTGATTTGAGGGCCCTGACCCAAATTATTTTATGACATCTTTCCAATTTTATGTTTGTTTTTTTTGGTTCGAGTTTGGAGCATGAATGTTCCTTTAGCTGTTCATCTTTCACCAAGATGCTTGGTAATAGATTCATATTAATTGCCAGTTTTGTAAATCGCCTCTGTAACATCGATGTAATTTGAACATGGCTTCCAACATGCCTTGCGAGACAAAGTTATCCTTCTGTACTTAGATAAAAATTTGATACAAGAATACCTCCAAAATAGTTCCTGTCGTTGTACAGATTGTACAGTTTTCCAAGAGAATGGAGGAAGAATGATGTATTTGAGGATATTACAGATCCGGATGATTTGACATTACGAAAGACAGAGGTGATAAACATCACCGTGTTGGATAAACTGTCAAACGGAAAATTGAAATGTGTAGTTATGAAGTCTTAAGAGATACCAATGATGTTAATACTCCTACAAATAATGACTAACAAAAACGACAGACCAAGTGTTAAAGATGTTTTTATGGGCAGAGCAATCACATCCACATGGAAGCCCCCTCTTATTACTGACACAGAATGGCGAGTTTATCCCCCAAAACAACTAACTGATAGTAAACTTGAGAAGTGGAAGCCCCTGTACATAAATGAGCCTGTTCAACACACCTAAAATCACATCAATAAATACTTTAAAGTTTGGTAACTTGAAAAATACTTTGAATTATCCAAGGAACAAGGACTTTCCTGGTTTAAGTTACTTAGCATGAGACTAACAGTGACATTGTGTTACTTTTTTCAAAACCGGAAATGTGATTGTATATTTTAAATGGAAACCAATACCAAATACAGAGTGGTAAAAATTCTTCTGAGTTTCATCATCAACCATTTTTTCTTTAACAAAAATGGTGAATGGGGTGGTGCCTGAGAAGCTAAAATTTATTTTTGAATGGCCTTACTGACTACACAAGGCATTCTTGTTGGGTGCATATGGTCAATTTCTGAGCCATAAATATACAGAAGTAGTTATAAGCCAAACAGAAGGTCAAACAAAATATTATATAAAAAATTTATTAACCAATAAACAATAGGCCAGTCAAAATTTATTTCTAGTTCTTCAGATTTTTTGTGTTAAAAAATAGGTACGAGCGAGCGAAATTTTTGTTAAAGTTTTTTCTTGAAATGGCAACATATTGGAGTGCAACCTCAAAAACTAGTGAAAACAACAGTTTAATTTTTTTCCCTTGGGTTTTGTATATTTTTAGGAGCGAGCGAGCAAATTTTTATTTTAATATCTAGAAATAACAGTGAAAATTTCTCAAAAGTGCGAAAAAAATGGAGCATGTAAAGTTTTTTTGAAATTTTGAACCCGTAATATTAGAAGCGAGCTAATCCGAAGGACTATTAATTAATTTGGAGTGGCCCTATTAACCTGCATATTTTCATTACAGACCATGCCAATAGAAAACTTTTTGCAGTACACAATCAATTACAAATGTAAAAGAATAGTTTTATGCAACACAACTTTCCTGTGTTAAAACATAAAAGGCAGGTTATGCCATATCTCACTAACCTCATCATATGTGTAATCCCTGTCAGAATCTAACCAAGATTTTCCTGAATTACCTCCCGTTAATCTGTCTTCCTTTTTAGCCTCCTCTGTATCACCTAAATGAAAAGGCAAAATAATCACTTGTGGTATTTTCAGATCATGTGAGCTCACTTTTATAAACAATGACCTTGAAAACTGCAAATGGCGAGTAAAATTCTAAATTCAACATTTGACATCTTTTATCTTGAAAACAGTTAAGATATTGAGAATATTCATTGGCTTCATTGAGAAAAATCAAATGAAAATACACCAAAATTGGATGAAAAATGAAAATTTTTCCTATACAAAATTGAATTCCCCCACTTTGACCTCATTTAGCTCGAAAACAGTGAGAGATAGAGAAAATATGTTGACATTTTACTGAAAGCTCTCAGTCAGAGGAATCAAAAATCTGTTCAGTGGTATCAGAAAAGAAGATGAAACTATGAAATTCCCATAGGATCCAATGCTAAACTTCTTGTAAGTGGTGGCCATTTTGAATTCCTGTTTGGCAAATGATTCACTAATTATGTACAAGACTATCTATCAATCATTTCTGCAGAATAACAATTCAATCCACTTTGTGGTATCTAACTAGAAGATTTTCCCAAATTTAGACCAATCAGAACACATAATTGGCCTTGGCATCCATGTTCAATTTGCGATTGGCACCAAAATGTTGTGTAGTTGAATTTAACTCTATGGCAGTTCAACAGGTCTGTATCACGTTTCCTATTACAGACGTGACCTGGAATCGCAACAGTTATATATATCTTTCTCTACGTTTCCAGGTTTCAGCCTGAGCAGACATTTTTATATGTAGGATCAACTTGAATATAAATTGTACAGATTAGTTGTTGCTTTCTTTTCCTAAAATATGGTTCCCCAAGGATGCTAAAAAAAAAAAAACAAATCTGGTAAAGGAGCACCTGCCCAACATTTCTGCCAAGTTTGGTTGAAATTGGTTCAGTGGTTTAAGAGAAGATATAAAATGTAAAAAGTTAACAGACAATGCTGCCACCATTGCCGACAAAAAAGTGATGACAAAAGCTCACATGACCCTGTGGGCCAGGAGAGCTAAAAACCCTATCAAAATCTGATAGAAAATAAAGGACTAAGTTCGGGAACACGTATATTTGGCCCTGAAAATATGGAAAATTTTACTTTGAATAAATCATTGCCACAACACTGTGGTACGTTTGAGGGAACTTTCGTCACTTAAAAAATCGGCAAATTATTTCGTCTAAAAATATGGCATAGTAGTAGTATAATATCCAAATCGATGGCGGGTTGTCAGATTTCTTAGGAAAACGTATCATTTCTCCATCTTAATATGTTGATTACACATATGCGCAACGCTTCGCCAGGATAATTCTCTTTTCAGACATTCTTGTTGTTATTCAAAGATTGTTTGTCAAAACTTAATTCTTCTGGCGAGGTTGTGCGCGCATACGAAAATCGGAAATTTATGTGATAATTCTTATCCGGATTTTTTACACTCGGGTCACCGGATTGAAATTTTCTGTTTGTTAACAATGAGGACGTTCTTCGAGCCGTGTTACAATGCTATAGTATTCTTACTGTTTGAGTTAGAGGTATACATACTCTCTATATATACATAAAGGATTGTAATGAATACGCTGTGGTTACAACTCCGACGAAAGTTAAAACAAATGGTTGTCGTCTGCAAGATACGTCTTGTATGACAGTTACGTCACCATTGCCCCGATAAATACAAAATATATATTATTTTAAATCAACTCCAAAGGTTATACAGTGCAATAATAGCAATTAACAACATACACTCAAAAGACAGAGATGGGCCAATGTACTCAAAAGACAAAAATGGGCCAATGTAATTGAGTCTCCCCCATCCAACTGGATGTACATTGTAGCTGCAGAATCCCAGCTATATAGGCCCATAAATCGTTTTTTATATTTGCGGAGCATAGATCTGCAAATCTATAGAGCTACGGTTGCGCAGGTAGACATAAACCTGGAACCAACAGGATAAGTTCAATGGTGCACGTACAATTTATTGTAAACTCATTATCTATTTAATAAATATTTTCCCAATAAGACCACTTTGTCACACAATGTGCGGGCCTAAGTCGTAGGCTACATTTGCAACTAAAATATTATTTAAGGGTCAGTACAATGTACAGGTATTTCTCGATTCGTTCAATAGACTGCAGTTGCTGTAAACCATATATTTTCCCTTAAAATTACGACACCACAAAGCAAACGTTCAGATATCACAATATAAAAGAGATTATTTGATGACCTCAAATGTTCGCGTTACAGATTTCGAGGTCAAGTGTCACAGATTTCCAGACAGCGATAACTTCTTTTACTATGAGACCAGCCTCTTTAAATTATACAAAATTGAGCATTTTGTAATTGGTTGTTTATTTTTAGTTTATGAAAGCATTAAATATTATATGCTATTAGTAACTAAACATTAAATATATATATATGAAAAGATATGGGCAAATATCAGAGAGACTGCACTCAAACCACGGGAAAAAAAAGGGAATTTACAATTCTAGGGGTATCCACAAGACCTTCAACAAGGGTGGAATACCACTCCTTATGAAAAGCAAGAGATGTACTAAACTGCTCTTTTGTTAGGGACATTTAATGCTAAACAGGATACATTGATATAAATGTTAATAAAAAACAAGTAAATTAAAAAAGCACTCAAATAAGCATGACCAGTATTTCGTCAGTTGGAAATAAAAAATGCATACATGTTTTGTTCGTACATATACAAGTGTAATAGTAGGGTTTTCGAGAGCGCAAGCAAGTCAATGGGTCCTGAACTCATTATTTTCCAAAATGGGTACACCCAAGATGCATTTCGAACATGTAGCTCAAGTCAAATCCACAATTACACATTTACATTTTCATAACTACATGTAATATAGTGTGACATGTACAAATACCTTTTACAACTACTGTTTTATTTAACCACAATGCATACAATTTAAGGTTTGACTAAAATTGCTATACATCTTTAGGCACAGACCATTGATTTTCTGGGGGCCTGGGATTTGTATTCGGATCAGAATGTTTTTCTGGGCAGATTTTTCTTGGGACAAAATAGGTGACAGAATTTTTTTCTAAAAAATCCCTGCAGCCCCCCACCACCCTCCCGGAAAATCAAATGGTCCGTGTCTTCTCCTTGTAAAATATTATGGTACATGCAATACTTCAATGACCCCTTTATGAGTCATTATTAACTATATTTTTTCCATAAATAGGTCTAATGATAATATTTTGCCTTTTCATGGCAAAATCTAGGAAATTACATGCATTATAAAATGAAATAACAGCAAGGTCAAGATCTAGGATATGATATTATCATACTTATAAATTAGTCAGCTTAGCCTGCAGTTCCAGCTTGAATAGGTCCTGATAATCTTTGTCTCGCCTGCAACGAAAAGTCAGGGAGGCGAGACATAGAGAGGCTGCAGCCGCGGCGGCGTCAACAATTTTAAATAATGGGACATTGTGAAATGATATACCTTTGTTAAAATTAAAGTCTTTCCGCAGTTCATATTTAGATACCGTGCGGTTTCATTGACAATGACTCAGTATCTTCCCTGATTCACAGTTCAGGTATTTTGCTATTTTATTCTACTTTGACCTCATGTGGTTTTTTTTTCTAACATTTTGTTTTAGATATATAAATTTACACTATAAAAGCTATACAACTGTAATATTGTAGACGGCTTATATAAGTATCAAATACTAATTATTTGTTATAACAAATGGTAATATAGAACATTATAGTTTTATTGCACGGATATTGGTGAATATTGTCCCGAGAAGAATATTACAGTGCACGAGCTTGCGATTGCAATTAATTATCTGCGAGGTGAAATTTTATCAATATCCTTGCAATAACCCTTTCATTGTATAGCATCTTAAACAGCATATATGTCATTAATGACGTCATTTTTGTAAGTGTATATTGCACTAGTATATTATTACAGAATATTGCACTCTTACTTTTTGCAAAGTTATAAATAGAAAAGTTTACTGATATTCAATAAAGTCGAGTATTCTAACGTTTCACACATTACATTTTATTCATTTTAATTTGCTCTTATTCATTTATATATTTGATATAAATTAGAACTAATTTTTAGTATTACAAATGGGTCTAGTAAAAAGGGCTTTCCCACCTAGTGATGACTAAATCTATTAAATATGTTCATTAATGAGGCAGGAATTTCCAAAAACTTGATGTCGCACCTACTTTAATACAAACTTTTGTTAAACAATAACAAAATTAATTTAAATCTCACAAGTTTAGTAGTTTGTACAACTTCAGGCCAAATTGATATGTATCTACAATATACACAGTCACACATCTGATGTGTTGCCCTTTATAAAGATTTTTTGATTTCGAATTCGTTGGTTGTGTTTCAAATTTGTTGGTTTTGTTCCTAATTTTTTAGAGCTTTGAAGTATTTTTTTTCTGGAATTTATTTTATCTTGCTGTATAAGAACAAACTAGTACTTGTGAAAAAATTGGTAAGTAGTAGTTATATTTTTGAATGTTTTAAATATTATTCAATTTCAAATTTATAGGTTTAATATATTTGAAACCAAATGAACAGACAAACAAAAAATCAACAAAAATTCTATATTGGAACCGTTTTTACATTTGGATATGTTTGTGTTTTGTTTTCTGGTAAAGCGTTTCCTTGTTCTCTTGTTTCTCTTGTCGTCGAAAATATAAAAAAAATAACAGCGATCAAATACAAAAGGAGGCAAAAAGAAATAAAACATTGTACTGTTTTAAGGATTATAACCATTATAATTTATTCAATACATACACTTCTTTTCCTTAAGGTTCATTAATCCTATAATTCCCAAGTCATTTAAACCTGTAATAAAATACCGTTTCCAATTTATTGAATACCTTAGAATTCATTTATCGCTATCTTCGATTCTTTTAAGCTTATTCACGAGTCACTTATCAATGCTTAAATATCCTGTACTATATTCAAATTTGATATTAAAAGATATATCAAATTAGTTTTAAATGCTTATTAGACAATTCGATATCATTAACAATACAGTTTTCTACTGGACCGGAATCACACTATACATACAATTTTTTAGGCAAGTCATTCTACCCCTGTGTCATTTAAAGTTGTCTGAATGTCCGATATTTTGTTAGAAATTTATTGGGATACAATAAATATTGCATGGAAACTCCGAAATATTTTTCTTTTGTACAGTGTGACAAAAACCAGAGAATAATAAGCTATTACACGATTTACGAAAATGTTTTACCGGGGGCGGAATGATATGCATCTTCAATTCAAACAGTAATGGTTCTGATATATATCAATACATTATTTTATTGTTGTCCTACTCATTTACTGACGTTGCCAATGGTGATTAAACAAATGTAAAACCATTTGTAGTATATTCTAAAACGCGAAAACTCCTACAAAATAGAAATTATCGCCTCCAAAAAAGCTGACACAATTGGTAAACAACCATATGTGCAGGTCACAGATTTTTATCTGTGTAAAATGTTGACCAAAAAGTGACGTTCTATCACTATCAAAGACCATGTTCAGTGGGACCTGCATATCTGACCAGAAAGTGAGAAATGCTACGTGCTATATATAATTTTTCACAAAAAGAGACAAAAATAGTAGAGAAATTAAATTACTAAAAGTGTCCAAAACAAACATCACATTGGATCTTGTTTTAGTACCAATTCAGATTACATGTTTTTACTATCTTGCAATCCCTCATAATAAAGATATAATCAATAAAAGTATAAAATATTTAATAAAAACTCAAAAAGGACAAAATAAATGAAACAGACGTAGACGTACATAGCACATACGTTTCATCTTTAATGCAGAATAGGTTCAAATCAAAGTTGGTTCTTACAAAATGTGCTATTCTCTGATCTACCCATTGATTTTAACCTACGATATTTAAATTCCTTTTAACTTGGATCAACACCTACATAATTACAAGATTTTGTTGATAAAATTATAAAATTAATTGACACATTACCAATCTAGAAGTTTTCAGAAGTTCAGACACCACTGGTATGTATGTTCAGCATACACAGTCAATCTACTGACTCCATCGGATAAGTTTACTTATACATGATTTTGCAGCATTCGCTAAAATTCTAAAACACTTAAAATACGGAAAGACCTTGAAAACTAACGCATTTAGTAGTGGTCCCTGCCGTCGAATTTGGCTTCCCATTTCGATTTGTTTGGATGTGAGTGCTTCTTTTGCAAAATTTGAATCTTTGACTTCCTATATTTCGGTTCTAATGCTACTGCTGAGAGGTTAATCCTTGAAATGTACAAATAGCATACCTAAATTTTCCATATTTATTTAACATTGGTAATTTTGTATTTTGTACCCTTCATAATGTTAATTGCCTTTTATTACAATAAATGGTTATTGCATTTTTCTGGATTTTTAAAATCTGTCCTTTTCAGAAAAAAAACTGACATGATAAGAAGGTTATAAAAATTGATTCGTGAATTTACTAGTTTCCACAACCTTTTAAGAGAAAAATACACTAAAAATTACATGGTCTTTATAGTGCATTCTTCACATATTTTTACTTGATAAAATATTTTAATAGGAAGAAAACCAAATGTTGTCTTTTTAAATTAATTTCATTGAAATATGGTATAAAATAAAGAAAAAATATAATGTAAAATAAACATCGATTTAATTTAGCAAAATATATAATTCTAACATTCATTAATTCTGACTGCACACAAGCAAAGAACCAGAGTTGTTGTGCCTACTTAAATATTTAAAAGCTATTTAATGACAAAGTATTCAATGTGAAATAATATTTATTGCTTTTTTCAATGACAATAACCTTTATGAATAAATTAATAAAACACTCCACTAATTTCCGTTTCATTTAAGTGCTAGGTCATTGCTAAATACCAAGGTTATATTATAGATAATCCATTCACATGAACAATAGGAAACTAAAACAAAATCATTGTTGCAACAGAATTTCCAATGACAACTGGCATTTGTCCTGGTTTTCGTTCTTGTAGAGACCCTTTTAGAGCTAAGATTTTGGATGTTGTCTCCTTGGTATTGAAACAATTTTTTTTTTAAATACAATTTTTGTTTGTTTTTTTTATTCTTTTTTTTGCTTTGACTTGGCTTATATTTCAGTGATACAATGACTGATATTTTCAAAAGAGTATGGATGGTAAGCAAAACAACTGCAGACTACGAATCAGAATACTAAATACAAAATTGTTTAATATGAGATGTGATTAGAAAATATAACAGATTATAATGGAAGATCGCAAATTGATATTTCATTTATTTTAATCGAAGTTCCTTAAGATTTACCTGACAATTTAAGCACCACCATCGACTCTTGAAAAAATATTTTCCCTGGTAATTATGACTAGTTTGATATATCTTCACTTAATATTTTGGAATGTCGCAAAATTTGCCAATGCAATTATATAATTTAAACTACCGTTGCAAAATACCAAAGATAAATTTCAAAACTTTAAAAGCTTGTACAACTTCAGGCAGAATTGAAAGGTATTTACAATGTACAAAATCATTTCAACTGTTTCCTCAAGTTTTTGTTTTCGGATTCGGTGGTGGTTGTGTGTGGATTTTTTTGTCCTTTTGTTTTATTTCGCCTTTTTGGTGCAACGAGTTATTTTATTTTTTGTAAAAGGAACTTTTTATCTCTCCTATTTACGCCAAATTTGCGACTTTTGAAAATTTTGGTAAAAAGGATATATGATTTTTAATGCTACTGATGAGAAGTTACTACTTGAAATGTACATATAGCATATCAAAATTCACAATATTTTTTCAACATTAGTAAACCTATATTTTAAAACTATTCAAGAAAAATAACCACAAAAGTAAAAAATATACAGTCTCTATGGTTGATGATGTCATGATGGAACAATATGATAGGAATTCAAAGATACCAAAGGGGCAGACAGAAATCGTTAAGTTAATAATAAGCATTATTTATTGGAGAAAGGTGTTACAAAAGAGTAAAAACATCGTTGAAGCAAATTATTTTAATCCTGTGGTGCAACTAAAATTAACAGAATGTATAGGAAAATCTGCGTTCAAAATTTTCTGCAGGCATTACCAATAAACTTTTATTTTTTTAATTTGTATATTATGACAAGAACAAATAAACAAACAACAGAAAACAAAATTTTTTAACATGTTGATATATTACAAAATTAAAGAAAAATGTTTTATCCTGGAGCAAAAAAAGATTAGATTTCTGATATATATAAATACATTATTTTATTGTAGTTCTACTTAGTTACTAATGTTTGCCAAGGGTGAATTCACAAATATTAACGTTTTTGCATTATTGAAAAACAAAAAGAAATGTAAAACAAATGTTGCCATTGATTAATTGATAGATTAATTAGTATGTTACGCATTAATCTGCAATATTTAAGAAATATGGTGATAATAACAAAACTAAAACATTTCAACAATACGACTTCAAATATTCAATTTAATTAGATCCGACTAATTATTTTTATCAATATTATATTTATTCAACATTGGTGACCTTGTATCCTAAAATTGTCTTATATAGCAAACCAGCAAAACAATATCAAAGACAAGGAAAAAATCAAAGGAAACATAACGCAAATTATCGTTTCCAAAAGAATAAAATTCAATTAAAAAGCTTGCAGTCATATAATCGATTCCCCCATCCCCATGTACTATGCATTTTGTACCACACATTTCTTTAAGATGGAAATGGTCTCTTTGAAGAAAAATGCAGGTGCTTTGGGGTTTTTAACATTTTCAACAATATCGCAAATTTGAATAAAAACTGTGTTTGTATCGGGTCTCAATTAAGAAAAGAACGTGAAACTTAACATTAAAGTAAAAACATACATACAGAAAGAGATGCAGGTTTACATTGCAAGTTATTCGTTTCAAGATACAAGCAAAATAAGGAATGGATCAAACAAATATTTAAGGCTTCAAAGCGTAATATAATACTGAAATCTGAAAGGTATAAAATACTTTCCACATAACAGAGTCTCTCAGTTTATGATGTTTATTTTACAGATATGTGAAATGCAATTCAAATGACAAAAATGTGATTGAAGCAATTCGTTATGCAAGAGGTTAACTCGTTCTAATGTGAAATGATTTTCCGAGAAAAAATTAAGTACTATGAGTTGCTGAAATTCTCCTTTAATTATTTTTTAATTCTTTTTCTAAATTATTACATTATTAGAGGAATTTTGATGCTAAATATATCAAACAAGTACTATCTTTAAAAAAGATAACCGACGCATTTAAATAGATTTCTGTTCTTTCTTTAACATTAAAATTTTA